>DWJQ01000732.1:0-12986 GCA_018248915.1 Hesperia meskei straton
ATGTTTATGGCCCCTATTGTTTATTGTTTTCGGCGTAGCGAAGTCGATGCGCCAGGGTTGTCACAATATAATAAAACTGTAACTGATCGCTGTTTGTGCACGCTAATCTCAGATACGGCTGAACGGAGTTTAATGGGAGTCTCACTGGGAAATAGAGGAGGCTGTGGCATCACATCATCACGCATCACATAGACAACTTTTTATCCCGGAGTTCCCGCGGGATCGGGATTCACGCGGAAAAATTCTAATGTACAAACGAAGTCGCGGGCAACAAAAAGGACCCAACAAAAAGGAGGCCGAATTCTTAATCACTGGGCTATCATCGCTTTTAAAAGATATAAGTACGAGTATATGCCATCACACATGAAGGTTATCCATTTAATGATATTTATTTATAAGTTATACCTATTTTACTACAATACTCTTCTGATAACAAACACTAAGAACGTAATTTACCTTGTGGTGACCCGGTTTTAAGTGAATTTAGTGCGCTCTTACTTAATTTGATAGGTCGTAGGACTTTTCACGGTCCGCTTAAGACGGGGTCACCACATCCTTATTCTACCGTAAAGCTAATTGCTTTAAGTAATGATTCAGTTTGAAGGGTGCTAAAGCTAGTGTCTGTAAATGTAGCCTTCTATGTCACTTTTTAGGGTTCCTGCCAATTGAGTGATGAACACTGCTCCATTAATGTGCTTCCGATGTCTGTCTGTCAGTTAAAACACTCTATCTCTAATGGAAATTACACCTGAAACTTTGTTAAAAGAAAAATGAATACACAAGGCATGTACACAAGGAATGTTATTGTGGCCGCTATTACAAAAATGTAAAAATATCTTTGTAAATCTTAAAAATTCTCTGAGACAATAGATCTAATAAGTCTAATAACTCTAATCTAAGTGCAACCTGTACTGTGAGTGGAGAAAGAGAAAAAAAAGACTCCTTGGGAGTTTCTTGTCGCTTCTTCTTCCAAGTCCACCAACCGTAGGGATTTGTTGAAGCGATGGCGTAACTTGACTTTCGAAATGCGTTTGTAAAGACCTACTTCGAAGAAATAAATATTTGAATTTGAATTTTGAATTTGAATTTAATAATTTAAGATGATTTTATTTTATAGGAAACCGGGTGCTTCTCATGTGGTCCTATTAAAGTTTGAGCAAGACAACTTATTTGAATTCTTAATAATGCTCATTAAATTGACTTAACTAAGTTATATCTTTTATCTCCACCAATCCGCACTAGTGCAGCGGGTTGAGTATGCCCTGGGCCACCTCAATGAGGAGGAAAGACGCGCTCAGTGGTGGACCATTAAAAGGTTGAAGTAATTTAGTACATAGTATCTGGCTTATATATTTTATCGACACTTTTTATTAGGTTGAAACGAAATAAGCGATGTCGAAATGTCTTAAGTTTTAAAATAATCTGAATACATAAAACCCTGAAACTAGAGCAATCTTTGAGAAATTTATTATTCTCTGTATCATTATTCTCTATTCAACTCTATTGAATGTTATGTCTAAGAGTATTCTGTAATAATGGATAACTACATTAAAATGAAGGAAAATACTTGAGTCGTGACAGAACCGAGACTTTCAAGTTTAATGAAAAAATATCAGCATGACATTTCTCCAGCTTTTAATGGATTAAAGATAGCTAACGAGCATCTAGCAACACACTACTGCCGATAACGGTGACCATCGAAGGAGAAGAATCAAATCAGGACTAGAATTATATGTAAGTCTCGCAAAGGACGTTACCTTAGTTGATCAACTTTTTAGCAGGTGGTAATAAATAATTACTAACATCAACGAACAGGACTAGCTATCACTAACAGACCCTGCCCACTCACTAATTAACTAACAGGTGGTAGAGCCTAAAGTTCACCCAAGGTATGTAGTACCACCGCCCGCCACGGATTATTATGACGGAAACACAATTATTATGACGGAAGAAATGATACTACCACCATTTCTTCCGTCATAATAATTGTTTTAGAGCAATTGTGTTCCAGATAGAAAGGTGTGGAGCCCGTTTCACTTTTTAGAGGCGACCATATCAGACCTCAGGGGTAGCAACACATCTGTGACCGATTTGGAACGATACCTACTCATACTAACAATTACTAACTGAAAAAATACTAACATCAACTAACAGGACTAATAATCACTAACAGTCCCTGTCCTCACACTAATTAACTAACTAATCAACCAATAAAAATCATCAGCTGCTAGTTGGCATTACTTTAGATAATAATATTTTTATTTTTTGTTTTTGTTTGATTTCTCTGCATTTGTAAAAGTATTATAAGACTTGTAAGACTGTTATTTTTAGTTAAGTATGTATATCTTGTTATAAATAATAATATGTACTTATTGTTATCGATAGGTTTCTCTGTAAGTGAATTGTATACCTAATTCTTAAGAGGAAAAATAAAGATCTTAAACCATAACCATAAAATCTAACACCTAATTGTTCTAATTTGTTTCCAGATATGTTGTTACCCCTGTAGACTACGAGTATAACAGTCGCCACTAAAAAGTGTGACCGAATCTACAGCATTGTTCTATTGCTATTATTTAGCAAAACAAAATATTAACCGTGCAGAATTCCACTACAAAACATCATACTTAGTTTAATGCCAAGGCTATCTCTATTCTCCTTGTACTTATTACCTTCCAAACGGCGAAACAACGCACGGAATTATCTTACAAACGTCGATAAATTTTCCTCACTTACGAGATTGCGATCAATTTGCAGATGAGAATAACTGTTAATTTCTGATTTAACTTAGAATATCGCGCAAGAATCTTGACTTGGAGCCGAACTACAACTTAAAGTTACTTTGAGTTTGTTAAAGAAATACTGCATCGGCATATTAAATGGAAACGCGCCAGAATTGGTTTAGTTGTAGAGGAACTAGATTAAGTAGGGATATGTAAGAACTTGGTACTGCACGGTTTCGCAGCGTTATCCTTATTTTTAACCTACTTTAATAACGGTTCCGTTTTTTGCCATTTGGCTACGGAACCCTAAAAATGGACGACGTTCTCAACGATTGTATTTTTTTTGTTTTATATGTTTCCTCATTAAGCAGTGAGTGATCCGATTTTCAATCTATTCTTAATAAATGCAATATTAAGAATCACTCAAAAACTAACAGTTATGGGTCGCTCAAATTTAAATGGGACCAGACGACGAACACTAGGTACCTTTCGAATAAAAAACAAATTTAATCGGTTCACATCGTAAAAAATTATGAGGTAACACACATAAAAAATACAGTCGTCTTGAGAACCTCCTCTTTTTTGTTGTCGGTTAAAAATCACTATCACTTAATAACGAAAAGCAACAAGCATGCTTAACATTAAACCCATGATTAAACCAGTCTTTGCACAAAATCCTTTAACAAACTGGTTAGGTAACGAAATTGAAAAAAATATTTGTAAAACTCAATGTTTTCAAGTCAAAAAACACCAATTTGATTCGAAACCAAACAGAATCGCGACAAACTGGTTTACGAGCAGACAAACTAGCTAGTTAAGTCAATAAGGGCGGGAAAGAAGTATTCACGAGTAAAATACGTATGGAGACTTCAATTCCAATCATCGGAGTTTGTAAATCTCGTAGAATGGAACATAATGGAACGGGTGCAACAGAGTCGGTCTGAAAAAGAAACGCGAGTAACATCCAATCAATCTACATTTACAATCATATGAGTATCGATCCGGACGTGTACTACGACCGACTACACTTGGTAATCTCGCTGTATTTTTCTTAAGTTTGAGACCGAATTGCTTATGGAAAGCTGCAAAGGTACAAGATATAAGTTTGAAACTGTGCAGACTAGGTAAAAATCGCGCTCAGAAGTGTATTTTTTAAAATATGTTAACCGTTTATTTGAAAACAACACGCCTTTAAACTTTTTTTATTTATGGCATAACCTGTAGTGTCATATTTTAAGTAGTGAAGTAAAATTGCTTATAATTAGCGGGAGATAAGAATGCCTTTAATTTTACAACTACGAGTCGACTGACTAATAGGTATGAGTCCCACACTTCCACTTCGGTTGCAACGAGTCAGTGATAATTTTGCAGTCATTGAAACCTAAAACTTAGGTACCAACCACCGAAATACTTAGTTTTTTATAAATCATAGAAAATACTCTAAAAAGATATGCTACCATGCTAATAAATTGCGAAGTTGCAATAATTTTCTATTCAAGTAATATATTTGATATGTAGGTACCTCAGTTAATAAGCTGTCTTACCTCATCACTTGAAACATAACTTAATAACTTTCATTCAATTAAAAAAAATAGCAATGTCTTAACATGAACGTTAAAATTTCCACCTTAAAAGCTTGAACTAAGGTAGAGATTAAAGATCCAATACAATTCTCAAAGGTTCGATGTGTTGTTTGTTAAAGAAAGTACCGTCTAGATTATTCAACGTACTGGGCGCTATAAAAAGAGGTGTGAGCCAAGTTATTGATTCGGCCTTCAAGATACTCACAGCTCTATCGCGTACAAGGAGCTTAGACCTACATATTTCATGATAGATACTAGTAACTTACAGCCTCACAGACAATACATTCATTATCATTACCAACTTTATTACATTATCATTAGCAACTAAAAGGACTAACTATCGCTAACAATCCTTGCCAGTCCTCATACATACTAATGAACTATTTATAACAATCATCCATCATCCGTCCATCAGCCTTTGTATCCACTTCTGGGCAAAGACTCTGACTTGGGCCAATCTGACAGTTCCTGAGCTTTCTGGATCCAACGGAAGCTCGCTGTTTACTTAAGGTCGTCAAACTGCCTGGTGGAGACAGACAACCGACGATGCTACGTCATTAGCTCCTACTATCAAAGATCGCTGGGTACTGTATCAGCAATTTGATTCTGATATTATCCTAAGGGTCCATTCAGACATATCAGTGAAGTCTCAGTTCAGTCACAGTTCCGGCAAATCTTTCATACATTCTCGACATTGTCAGCACTGACACTGCACTGACAATGCTGAGAATGTATGAAAGATTTGCCGGAACTGTGACGGAACGGTGACTTCACTGATATGTCTGAATCGACCCTAAGGCTGCCTTTCCACCGAAGGTAAGCTACGTTACGTTGCTGAGCATGCGTCAGACATTCACCAATCACATTCCTTGGCCTGCCTAACGCGGGCTACGCCTGGGGGAATTTCTAATTGTGCCAATGAATGTGATGGATGGATGTCAAATGCATCTTTAGCAACGTAGCTTAGCTTAGCACCTGTGGAAAAGCACCATTAAGCTTAACAAATGTTATATTATGCTTCTTCTTAGACATGGTGACGTTTTATACGTTACAAATACAATTACAAGCCTATTATTTTATCCATGTGTGATTTTTTCTACGTTTATGTTTGTCTAGTTTTTTGTCCGGTGCCGTAAAGTTTTGATAGCAATATGCCTAATGCCGGACTAGAAACTGAAATAAAAGATTTCTTCTAGTTTTGTGTTTGACTCATGCCCTAAGCAAAATCAAATTTATAACAAAATCTTCGGTTAAGAGTGTGTGTCTTGTTTTTGAAATTAAAAATTTTTTTCTGTCCTAAATCTCCTTTATTAGCTGACAACATCAACGTATTGGCATTGCCCAAGTGCTTTTGATGATAAATGATGAGCACCGGTGACCGCCTACATTCAAGTATAATGTTGTCTAATTGGTTAGCGGCTATTTATCTATAATATAAAAATAAGTCGGTTTTTCCTTCCTGACGCTATAACTCCAGAGCGGACGAACCGATTTCCACGGTTTTACATTCGTTGGAAAGGTCTCGAGCTCCGTGAGGTTTGTAGCAAACAAAATTCACGGAAAATTTCAACAGAAAAGGAGGAAGACAGGGAAAATCATTTTTCACATACAACGCCATCTCTAATAGGTACATAACATTTACTACAAACCAAAATTTTATTCCTTTTCAAATATAAATAAAAAAAATTCTTTATTCCCCAAACGAAATGTTACAATCAACGAAGCTATCTGGTGGCGAAACGGAGTTCGCCGGGTTTGCTAGTTTGATATAAAAATAAAAATAACATTAAATCTCCTTTGAGTTATTGTGTTTTATGAGATTGACTTTATCTTATTCCTATTTATCTGGACGTATCTGCAGGACATATTAACAATCGTTTTATGAAGAGGTTAATAATGCACTATTATAAAACTTAAGATTTAAATTACTTTTCTATGTTTATTATAAATCAACTTGATGCAGGTATCCGAAGTTCTAGTCTAGTAAGATTTTTTTAATACTTTTTGTTCGCTGATGTACCTAAAATATATATTACTACGTAGGATTATATTCACTTCATGTGTTCATAATTTACTTAGATCCTTGATGCTTTCGATGTTAATGACAACTGTAACTATTACTACAGCTGCTGGTTACTACTTACCAGATGTATAATATATTATTATACTAGTCTTACTAATTTAAAAATAACATGACTCCAAAACTACGTGCTCCAGAAACATAAGTTACTTTTCAAAATTAGGTTGTACGGGCAGCCTGCGATCCATTCCCGAGCCACTACTCGCCAGAGGATTTATGGCTACAGGAAGGGTTTCCGGCCCGCCATATTGGCTCACTCACCGGCCCACCAGTACAGGCCCTTATACCGTCCCGGCCGTTTTATTTATAACTATTTTAATTGGAATTTTCTTGTATTTTGTTATTATATGGTATATTTATTTACTTATTTAAACTTTTTCTAAGACCTGAAAACAGTTTTTTTACAATGGGCGGACTTAATGCCTCCTGGTATTCTCTCCCAGTCAACCCATGGTGAAGGTGAGACATTGTGGCAGGTGGCAAAATATATTTTATTTTCTGCAAAAATTACTACTACTTACTTAAAAATTATTAGTACTAGTTGGTAACCTAAATGAACTTAAAAAAGAGATAGGTTCATTCAAAGTGAAATAGATGTTTGATGACTTCATATCACAAGAGGAGTGCGCTGAAGACGTAGAAACCGGTTAGGCCTTTACACATACTATCTGTAAAAATAAATGTATTTGTTACAGTCTGGGTAAATTGTCATTTACAACCTGTCGACGCTTACGGCCTTACGATGCGGGGTTGACGGCACAATTTTATATTTTTGTTTAGCGCAGCCTTAAACAATTTAAACTATTTACAATAACGGGCTCAGGGGCTTACTCCTCCGACAATTAGGCCCGAAGTTCCCGTAATGACTGCAATTATTCGGGGACTTGGCAAGCGGCGCGGCGGCGCGGCACGCAATGCCTCCGCTGTTCTCGACAAAGCCACGTCAAACGCGGTGATTAATTATTTATCTCAACAGAACCTTTGTGGGCGGTGAGTACGTGTACAGATGAACAGAACTATTGTGAACTCCCTTAGTTCACAATCCATCAAATTGTTACACTAAGAAATTTTTTTTTGGATTTTCTAATATTAATTTTCCTACGTTTTTTTTTGTTTGTGATATTCCCGACCGATTGTATTTTAGAGATACCTATTTATGAGCCAAAACGCTTATGTAATTGGGGTCTTACTAAGTGCATTTTTATACTAATTCTTCCACTAGTTAAAATAATAACGTAAACATTGTGACAAAATCAAGATCTTCTGGTGCAGTTATTTTTGTCCGTGCCGATAAGTAAATTGGTGATCGACACCCCCGGATATCCGTACTTCATTCTTCTTATAATAATAACAATAATTTGTATATGTGACATACAAATTCAATTAGAAAGTAATCTTTGAAAATAGTACCACCATTTCGATTCCATCGTACCCTGGGATACAGGTAGATACACATCATAAAAATTTATAATTCTTTTGAAATGTTACCGCTCATCGGAGAAATAGGAGATCAAAATGTATTATGGAGATTTTATTAAACCTCCGTTGCTTTGTGCACAACCTTGTTCAATTTTAATTCAGATATGAAAATAACAAAATACGCATTTCATAATTTTCTAACATTCTTATCTGTAGAGGAAAAATAATGCAAGTTTATTTACTATTGTTATTTTGTGCAGTAAATTCAGTGGAAATTCTTTATAGAAATTTTAGCCTTGTTTATCGTTGGACTCTTGGATCGGGGGCCTTTGTTCGACTTCTGCACGTACCTTGAATTTTACCAGAAATATGTATGTACGTGTGTGAATGGCTGTAATTTTATACTTTACAAACCTAGCATAATTAATGTTATAAAATGTTTATGAAATGTTAAGTAACTACGTATACGAAGTGTCTTAAGCAAAGAGGTCTTACGACCTAACCATTTCATGGTTCATAGCTGGCAGGATGCAATGACATAGTTCAGCGTAATTTAACCACAGCCTGCGTCCTAGCATTGTGTCTGCAACAAGCCGCAGTTAACTAGCAGTGGGTTCACGATGTCCACTATGAGCTGTTAACTATAATCACTAACAACGATGCGACCGACGAGTAACAAATAGCTTTATGTCTTTAGATTTCATGAAGCTTAAGTAAATAGCCACTGCAAGGCGCCCTTTCCTTGTTTGATGAGATGTGGTAAATCTTCGATGATGCTTTATAAAGTGGAAAAATAGGTATGCCAAACTGTTTTGCTGTCCCAAGTTTCAAGACTAAAACCTAATGGTTATCAACAAATAGGCTCAAAAACGTGTTCCCTGAATCGCTGATCCTGATTAAATATGAGTTTATGCACTCAAAAATATAATTGCATTGCTTTTTGTCTCGAAACAAAGATCTGCCTTGTAGCAATCTAACGGCTGAGGGAGATCCATATTTGCGACAAAAAGATTTTAAGTAATAGCGCCTGAAGAATGACGCGCTCTCTTCAATAATGTAACAGATTTTCCAGGTTCATATTTGGAAAGATAAATCCGTTAAACCATTTGCAGGTGGATAAGTCAGTTGAGCCTGTCTGACGATATCGATTCAGCCGGAACTGGCGACAGGCTTATCCGCTCGGATTGCCTTCAAACATCCACTTGTGGTCGTAATGCGTGCTTATGTCGTTGTGAAATACGCGTTGGACGTTCACCGTAGTGGGATTATCGTTTAGAGGTTGAACACTGGACTTTCCTTAAAAATAATAGAAACAATCCATTAGAATACTATGAAGCCTGATGACGCTGGGAAAATAAGTTGAAGAATAGACGGCGAAGAAAAACTGTTAGCATTCAATAATAAAATTATGTGTCCCAATAATATGCGGGAAATTTGTATCAAATTGTCGAAATATCTATTTGTCACCGTACCAGACAAACCATTCTATTCTGTAGAATAGTTCGACCTATTTGAGTGATACATGATGCGTGACGTAATTTATTGAAATACTTAGTTACAGTAATTACTGTTAGAATATCTTTAAGGTGTGTTGCGTCCTAACGTTTTACTATAATTGATACTCTGTCCTATTTCTGGTCATTGTTGTTGTTTTAAAGTTTCTCAATTCGGCTCACTTTTATGGTTTTCATAACTTTTGACCTAATGTTCCGATTTTTATAATTCTTTTTGTATTCGAAACCTGGTGCTTGTCGTCTGGTCTCATATAAATAACGACATCTGGCGGGTTGTTTTAAAGTCATCTTTACTTATCAATTTTAAAGTTTTTTTTAATTCAAAGGTAAATTATTGTTAGTCATCATTATTTTTTTGAACGAGCTGACGAGACTCCAGTCGTACTTCATGAAACGATATCGATAATAATAATAAATAAATAAATAATGCTTCACAGTCAAAGCCCCACACTAGGATTCCCTGTGTCGTGGGCGCCTTATACAATACACAAGACAAGGACACACACCCAGACCGAGAACGGAAATTTAAATTCATCATTCAAATTGCCGCCTCGCTGGCAATCGAACCAGGGACCCTCGGAACAGCGATCGGCGTGTTAACCATTGCGCCATTCGGGTTGTAATAATGACTTAATATAATATAAACCATATTCCTTACACAAAGTCGTACAACAAAGCCGGCCAGATTCTGACACCTTTTATGCCATCGTCTAATATAATTATGGTATAGGTTTTATTTGTTCCTGCTAAAGCAATATAAAATATTTTACTATTGATCATTTCTTGTTTCAGATACTAGGTCGTCATGAATAATCCCAGATGCACCAATAAATCGTAGACTGATTGGTAATACAATGCGAGAGATCTGACATGACCATGGGCGGCAAGAAGGGCCCGTTCCGGAGCTTCGCCATAAGCCTCATTCAGATCATCACCATCATTAGTCAAGGTGAGTAGTCTACAGACGTCATCATCATCAGCTATACAGTTATTTTAATTATATAGTCTCCTGGTATAATACGATGTATATGAAAATTTTTATATATGATGTATCTTAAAAGCATCATTCGAAAATTTTAACAATGTTAAATAAACATTTTCTAATTAATGTCTATGAAGAGTAAGTCAATACTTGAATGAAGAATGAAGATATCATGAGATATAATGTATTCAAAGCAACATAATTCTAAACTTAATCCTGCGAGTATCTGATGGAAGATCCATGATAAAAGAGAAGGCGCTATTGCCACATCAGCTTACAAGGCGATGAACATCATAAATGAAACTGTTAATAGGCTAACTAACTTTCCGAAATTACATGAAAACTTTTCGAATAAAACGACGCTCAAAGGGAGCGGAGTCTTAATGAAGACAATATTTTGAAGGGTTCTCAACTTCAGTAATTAAATCTCGTTTCTCATATCTAGAGGCGCGTGTCTTTGAACAATCGTCTTCTATATTAGATGTGGTGTCAATCAATTTAACTGTGCCGACTAACTTAGATAGTTGGAACTTGACTTTGACTCTCAGTTCTCTTATAATAGGCGCCAACTTCTAAAGGATTGGGAATGTTGCGATTGGGACCAACCCTCGCCTATTAGTAAAGCTTAGTAATGAACTTTTGGGTGTTATTTACTAGTCTGCTACTAAATTTAGTTAACTATTATAAATTGATACCTTACCAGATATCATTGTCACCAACGCAAAATTATTAGTCGTTTAATGAAATTCTTCGACTTCTATTGGAACGAAGGATAATGAATATTAATTTTAGCGTATCTTTACTAATTATTTACGAGTTTCATAATATACATTATTTAAAATTAATTGCTTGCTTTACGAATTTGAGCTTTGATCTTTTGAGACAGAGATGAAAAATTCACAGATCACCTGCTATTCAAGTTTCTTGTCACGCCATATTTTGAAAGTAATGATAAAATATGTAAATAAGCTGTAAAAATTTAAAAGATGCTGAGTTAAAAACCAAGTGTTTCAAAGGTAGACCTTCAAACCACTAAGTGCGGTAGGACATTCATTTTCTTTAGGAGGAACAACTTTGAAATGGGTGAAACGCCCGCCTGCGCTTAGTGTTAATTTACATATATTTTGAGACAAACAATTTCTCTGACAAGGGATATAATTTGTTTTAAAGCTGCGACAGTTTTGACTTGTTTTTTGTTCGGTTCGGAGCGTCAAAACAGCCAACTTGGATTAAACGGGCGACACCTCTAGTTAAATACAATGAAATGTTTAATTTAACAAGTTCCCGTTTGGCTCTCTCTGTGCTACCGGTTTCATCAATCCAGAATACTCCAGAAGATCTGGAACTTTTTTATTTGAAATACAAGTTGATTTAGATGCGTGGTCGCTGATGACCCAGACTCTCGTTTCATGTGCATATTTACGGGCGAACGTGAAGTTTCACGGATACGCTTAAAATAACTGTTATTTGTCACTGTGACAGGCGAGCACTTTGAATAATTTACTAACTAAGGTAACGAAATGTGTATTTTAGAGAATATCGTAATCTTTTATTTCTTCCCTCGCTGAGCCGAAGGTGTCGCAATCATTGCAATACGGTGGTCTAATGAACTGAACGGTATCTAAAATAAACACAACTGATAAGTCCCGATTATTTTCTGATAAGAATTTGTTAAGAGACAATATAAAAAAGTAGGCCGCGGCCAGTGCTGTTATTCAAAAATGTTTTGCTTGACAATGTCCATGTCTCAAATTTGGAAATGTTACGTTCGTAACATTGCCCAATTAAACATAACAATACGGTAAGGTCGTGCCCGCGAGGAGAACATTTACTAAAAACGCTCGCATTTCATCAAAGGATAAACATTTTTTGAACCTGAAAAACATCCGTGAGATCATATAATATCTCTTTTATATTTTTTATCTTAGAAATGTAGTTGAATATAGGTAGGTACATGATAAAAGAGAAGGTACATAAAATATTTAATAATGGAAACCGTTTGATTATTACAAAATTATATCTTATAACTATAGAGGACGGCGAGGGATCAGATGGATAATAGGAAAAATAGCCAGATAAATGTACTTCGTTTTCGGTTTACAATGACAATATGTTTTTACAAAAATGACCGAATTTAAACTTACAAAAATAAAAATATAAAATCAAAGGAGTTTGGTTTGTCACATATAACATTGTAGTTACTGTTGTATCTAATTATATCATCTGTCTATGAGTACAAATATTAGTAACCTACCCTTGCTTCGCTTTGATAAAATTAACTTTAATTATTAAATTTAACATTGAATTAATCACCTTTTACCCACATCCAAAACATTCCTATTCATTTATGCTGTCTAAACATTAATTAGTAACTTTTTCACAGAAACTCCATTCCAACTTTAATCTGTTATCCCGCAGGAACAAATCCGTTTTCTGGATTAAAGTATTTTATACATAGATCTCTGATGTAAGCCAAACAATATGCCAAGTAATATTTTAATATTGAGTATTGTGTATTGATTTCGTGTATTACCCATATAGACAGAGGGCCAGGCAGACAATAATTTCAGGTGGTAGAGCCTAGAGTTCGCCCGGGGTAGGACCACCGCACCGCCCGCCAAGGTACTCAGTACCATTCCTACCGTCATAATAATTGTTTTTAGAGCAATTGTGTTCCGGATAGGA
>DWJQ01000733.1:0-12984 GCA_018248915.1 Hesperia meskei straton
AGCCTACCTTTCTGCTACCATTCTCCAGTCGCAGGTCTGCTGGAAGAAATTTCTTAAGAAATGAGCAGTACCTTTGTACATTATGTCCAACTGATAAAGGTCTCTGTAAACTGTTTTTCTTGTGTGTACATAAATAAATAAATAAATATTGCATGTAATACAGACCTACTCGATATTAGCCTAAAGTTCAGTGTTTACGATACTGTACCTACTGTACTGATACGTTATTGGTAGGTAATGTTCTTAAGTGTGGGAAGTCCGTTAATCTACGGTTTGCTAGCGTGGTAGACTATGGCCTGTACCTACCGCTTCGTGAGTGGAGACGCGAGTCCAAAAATGAAACAGTTGTGAGATGGTGATGATGAGAAAATCAATATCCATTCATCCGTCAGCCCTTACGTGTCCACTAGTAGACGAAGGCTTCCACTAACTTACGCCACTTGTGACGGGTCCTAAGCCTTCTGAAGTCTCCATCCTGGGGCTTCGGCCCGCAACTGGTATCTATGCCCACTTCCGGTATATTAGAAGCGACGGAAGCAGAGCCTATTACTTAGCCTAGAGTATGGTGCCTTTGTGCCGCCCTCAGCTAGAAAATTATGACAATCGCTGGACTATCTGGTCGCTGGTTTGATCTTTCTCCAAGTCATGGTTTCTACTCAAGGAGCTTTATTAACATACACCTGAACGAAACAGCCTGGTATAGCCTATCAAACCAAAATATGCGTTTACGTCGATTTCCTGATCAAGCAGAAAAAGATCAACGTCATACGTTATACTATACCGTGTTACCGTTTATAAATTGTGTCGTTTAAATTACGTCTGGCGTTATCTACCACAAATCTACATACGATTGGCTGGCGTGGCTGCAATGTACAACCACCGTTATCGACCCCGTATCGACGCAATCATTTCACCTTGCGTTGGAAACAGCGTGATAAACCTCTTGCGCAAAATATTCCGTTTCCAAACTCCTCGCAATTAATATAATTTACGATGGTTTCATTTGATTTCACTGGACACAAAAACTTTAATTGTTAATGGTTACTTTCAATTAAATGGATAAACTCTATGACATAATATCTTAATTTATTATTCTTGTATTTTTTTATAACTTTCAAAATATGATTCATTTTGGAAAAATATTACCTACTGTAGACTTGCGTCGCGTATTTACGTCTCATCTCACGATTGTGTTTGTAAAACTTAATATGTACCTAAAGCGAAATTGAGAAGTGATTACCAAACATAGACTCTTCTCTAGTGTATAATCTATGACATAGACATCACCGTAGGAGCTTTGTCCTAGCCTGTATAACGGCATTTCAATATTAGTTAAGATATTTTATTGTAGTTTCAGAAGATCGTAACGACCCTTTTTATAGTTTTTATACTTAGTAGTGATTTGTGTGGTAAATAATCACACACTACCATACTGCATGGTTTGGTGCGAAAGAAATCCAGGTCGATTTCCAGCGAGAGTATGTTCTCGTTTTGTGTCAATCGTTAAATGGAATTTCAGTTTAGTTTGCATTACGAAACAATTAATATAAGTGTCTATTTATATGTTTATAAATACAGATTGTTTATGAAGCAATAATAAGATAACATACTTTTACAGTTTCATAATACTAACTTAGTCTTCAAGAATTTCAGTAACGTAACGTAGAAAACTTCGTAGTTGCAGCAATAAACGTGTCTCGTAATAGAATTAGTTTAATGAGATTATGACAGGTGGCGCCGCTCGGCTATCCCATCTCGTTGGTGACCGTTATACATGGGTAACACGGGTCAACTTATCGATGATCAACAATAATTTGAATTTAAGTATTTTAAGTGTAAAATGTGACAACATGTATGTAAATAGTGCGTCCGCGTGCAAACCGTTTTGCATTCCCCTTGTTCAATACCAACCTCACACAGGTTTACTTTTATGCTGGCGAGTGGCCCATTTGCTGCCCCCTTCCGTGCCGCCCAGGTGCGGTGCACGCTTCGCACGCCAGCTTACGGCGGCAGTGCTGCTGGAGTGCTGGCCACAAGGATCCTCTCACGGTATACAGGGCACAGGTACTCACCTGAGAAATTGCTGAAAGATGGCCGTTTACTTAAAACATTTGCATAATGTAAGTGAATAGGTAAGTAGGTAGATACTTAATATAATAATAACTTTTAATAAAAAACATAGTTCAACCACCCTCCTCGTCTGTGTCAACAACGCCAAGAAATAAAATGAGAGCATTTTTGGAGAAAACACAAAAACCAATCGTCAGAATCAGATATCGCTCATAATCTTCGGTATCGAATATAAAAATAAAATTACTTAAATCATTTCACCCAGTAAAAAGATAAATATTACACATAAAAATACAGTCGAGTGAGTCCTCCTTGTTTAAAGTCGGTTAAAATAAAACTTGCAATAACCCGTCGTATTATTTCATACAACTTCCATCTTCGCTAATGTCAAGTTCAACCCCAATGATATAAATGGTTCTCCATCGGGTATTGCCTGCTCGCCTTGACAGCGATCTTTTTAAACTTATAGCAAAGCTGTACCCATATATGTATGTATGAATGTTGGCTGTATGGTGTTCTGAGATTTATTGCTTAATATTACAATTTTCTTGTTATTAAAAATCTTTCTTTAAATGTGGATGTTTGATAAATTACTCAGATTATGACGACAAAATGCAATTACTTAAATATCTCTACAAAAAGAATACCGCCAAGTCCCAAAGTAACGTAATTTTGGTAAAGACTAACCATTGTCCTTTCCAGGGTCCAAAACTACATATCTCCATAACAAATTTCATCTAAAACATTCAGCGTATTAGCGTGAAACACTATAGAGAAACAATGAGGGTTCTATTGCATTCGTAATATTTCCTATTGTACCTTCCCATTGTAGGTTTACAATATGTACCTACATCTAACTTATAATACTTAGTATATACCTAGTACCTAATATCTAGTGTATAGTCCAATATATGTACAGTAATCAAGATAGAACATGGTAATAAGGTTTACATAATTCATAGTATTCATATACCTACATAACTACTTTAAAGATAAGACAAATATTACGTGATAATTAATTAGAATACATAAAAACTATATTTAAATGAGAAAAACAGCCAGTTAAAAAAATAGACTAATGTGAAGTATTAGATATCATAAAAAATGTAATTGTTTCGTAGTATCAGTTCATATCGAATGATATCGTGACATTTATCGATATCACTCGATAACATTGCGCAAGCAACAGATGTTTATCTAGCTGTTCCCTCAGACCAGTAAACTATAGACGTAACACCGGCAACAAAAAGTCAGCCTAGCCTTGTAATATGTACACATGGCGGCACCCATACCAAAACGACTTTTGTGTTCTAAATAATAAAAAATGAATGTAGCTTTGTGTTCCCAAAAAACAAAGTTCTAGTTCAAACTGTCAACATAGGGCATTGTATTGGTTTCGACGTGTGCTTTCGGCTGACTTTTGCCGGCTTCACTCTTTTGTTCCCGGCGTTACGTCTATAGTTTATTGGTCTGAGACAGTTCCACCGACTTCCTCAGCTTTGACCATCACCTGGCTGAACTATCTTCTCGAAGGTTCCAAACAGTAACCCAGGGTTGGGTCTAGGCTGTAATTAATAACTATTTTTAATCAACTTAAAAAAGAGTTCTTTTTTGTGTGTTTACCTCGTATCTTTGTACCTTCTGGGTGAATCGATTTTCATAAATCTTTTATGTTAGTGCAGTCGCAACTGTTATCAATAACACCGAAGGAAAAAATGATATGTTGCAAGGTTGCAAGCTAAGAAAGAAAGAACAGAAAATAAAGTAAGTACTGGCTCTCAAGCTCAAGAAACCAACCGGGATCTGATAAGTTGTTTGGTGGCTGTTCGGTGTTATAAGTTTGTGTTAAGGTAGACGATTATAATGTTGAACATTAAATTTAATTTGAACACATTTTACTTTTATTATGTTTTCCTATTTACATAAAATTACACCAGCTCCTTTTTTGTTATCCTAATTATTAAGCTTCCGTTTCATCTATGTATGTCGAACTTTGGTCATGAATTTTGTAGTTTGTTCCAGAAGTAAATCGAAATAGAATAAATAGTTAAGATGCCGCGATGTCCTCGGAAGTGCGGCAAGGTGAGCGTTTTTGTGCATTGCTCAATCTGAATTTCTGCTATGTTGAGTCGGAGCGTGCTGTGGTCACACGTTGGATTAATAGCTAATAACATTTATATGTGTAGGGTCAATGTACCGGTTTGCGGCTATTTATCTGAGTTATATTGAACGAGGCAAAATGTAAGTTACACGCGATATTTTTTGACTTTATATAAATTGATCTGAAATATCATCATGATTTCAAAATATACTTAAAATAAGCCACTTCTACTTTCTATTGCGTTTTTAAGTTGACAACGTAAAGTCGGTACTTGTGCTGTTATAATATTAATGTCCATAGGTTATTGCGTACTATCAGGCACAGTTTATTAAGAACTACTACTTATATTATCTTTTAATAAAAGAACAGAATTCAACATGATCAAATAGAAATAATTCAAAAAATTTCGCTTTTTAAATGGACCACACAACAAGTAATGGAATGGACCCCACAGTAAGTTTTTGATTTATACCTAATAATGCGTGTTTAATTCACTTCGACTTCGTTGACGATGTTCTCATTTTATTACCTGCCAACTCTTTAAAGACCAACCCGAGACCGAGAAAAGCCATAAACTGTTTTCACACTCAGATACCTACGACTGCATTGCAGAAATGAAATTAATATTTCATAATAGAATTTGTGGTATTATGTTATGTATTGTGAATATTGTGATAATGGCGAATGAGATTTGCCCAACGTGTCGTAGCCGCATTAATGCTCTCACGGTTTGCGCTTGAATTGCAATACTTATAATAATTCTTTGAATGGCGTCATAATGTAACCTTGCAATGTTGGGAACTCCCATAGCAGTATCCTGGTTTCTAGTAATAAGTATGAAAGTATTTTCTCGTTAGCGTAACAATAATAGGGTAAAAGCCAACTAGTCATCCCTTTAAAAACATATTAACTACTTGAAACTTAATTATCCTCGAGAATTTTTGCTTACTTAGAATCAGAAAACTGCATGCACTCTATCTTGAAGAGTTGCGTGCATTAAACCTATGGGAATACGTCACGCTACATCCAAAGACATCTCTACTTCTTCCACTTTGCACTCGAAGCCGGGGCAAGTGTTCCCTTGGGGAACTGACTCCTTGGGGCAACTATCCGGCTTTACCCAAAGAGTTCGAACCCTTGTAGAGTTGTCGTGTTGTTGTGCCTTTGTTTGCTTGGGACTGCTACTTTACTGCCGAAAAAAAGTTATAATATTATTTGGGGGAGAAGTTTTCTTCCCATCTTCCCTTTTTGTTAGAAGCCTACATTGCTAATGCCCCTGGTATTTACTATATGGATGTCCATGGACGATGATGACTTTTTAGGTACCATCAGAATTATCTGTATATTGGCTGTGAATAAAAAAAAAATTATCTGAATAATTGATACTTGATCAATAAATTATATCGATGAAGTTCATTAACAGCACGAGTTAACATTGACGAACTGTACTGTTAGTCGTGTCTAGTTCGTTGCCTACCTAACTTAACAGTCAATTGCAAATTAGCTACTATGCTACGTAATATTCATAAATAATGATGAAGTTAATTGCAGACAATCTTTAATAATCTTTAATTGAGGTTACTATAATGATCAACCAAATAATTGTCGATAAATGTTGATTAAATTTTAAACTTTATTTAAAAATATTACACATGACACGGGAAGCATTGCAATTTTTAGTTGCGTCTTAACGTCTCTGTATGCTAAATCTATAGTTGCGTCAAGAACTGTTCAATCTGGCATATTTTTTGTACACGTTGTGATAAATTGGTGCATATAAAAAAAACTTTCTGTGAAAACCACCAACCGGAAGTTTTCCAGGAACGCAAAGTTAGGTATTGCTCCTTGTATTTCTCTTTCCCAGAAGGAAATTACTTACTAATGTAAAGGTAATATATGTGCGAGTAGGTATTTAAGATACTTAGGTACTTTTATATGTTAGATAAAAAATGTTTGAAATATGTATTTTTAGGGTTTTGTGCCTAAAAGTTAAAAACGGAACCTTATTTTAGTTTACTAACCCACGAATCTTTTCAAAGAGCCAGTGGGGCACTGTATAATTTTGATTTGGTACCTACGAAGATAAAGAAAACATTGAAGACTTTTGTTGATGTGTTATTTTTATGAAATATAAAAATAAAATAAATAATTATCAGCTTTTTATTTAACTTGCTCCCTACAATTTGCTCAATCTTCAAGTCCATTACAGCTTAGATATAATTTATTACAAATTGTGAACTGGACATAAACAATAATTAATTATCTCAATGTGATTAATAAGGCAAGCACACATAATTATAGAAGTAACAAGCAATGAGAGCAACTAATGATGTTATTGATCATTGTTTATGACTATAATGATCTAATGACCGGGCTTCGTAGAAAACCTTTGATCGTCCTCATTGGATTAATGATTAATCGGTTGCAGCTTAACTATGAGAGGACAATGGAAAACCACTTGGTTAAGTGTACCATTGTAGACTACTTATATTTATTTAGAAAATAATCATAAGCAGCTCGCCATCAACCCCTTCACAAATCCGCACTGGAGCAACGTGGGGGGGCATGCTCTAGATTTCCTTAATATGCAGCAGAGATCTGTGCTCAATAGTGCCTTATTGGCTGGAAGCCAGCCTGTAATTTGTACCATGCGAGTCTATAAATCTTAGCTCAGTCTTCTGCACATTCGTGCAAACATTCGTACGATATACAAAAATTCGCGCGCATATTGTGATCGACCGCGAATACAGAATGCCAACAATTTATTTCAAGACATTGTACCTGATGTCTTCTGTATAACAATAAGAACTAGTTAAGTAGTTATTCAGGTACCTATGCTGGATACCTACAGTTTTCTAAAACATAACGGAGTTCCTGCCGGGATATGATATAAGTTACAGTTAATCTGTTTTAATTACGTTTCCCGGCATTTGATTGATTGTTGCACTTCCAATTGGATAAAACATACAGTTTGTTGTTAAGAAATTGTATTATTTAATAAAATGTTTGTAGGAAACGGACATGAACTTCATCAGGTATTAAGTGGCTAATAATAGATATTACCCCTCCGTTTCGTGGGTATAATGAATGACGTACAAGACAAGAACACAAACACCCAGACCGAATCTGACTGATTAAGGTTCATTGTAGACTGATGGCGGGAATTTAAAATGCTTTAAGTAAATTTTGCTTACAGGCTTAGTTGAACTCTGAGCAGACTATTCTTACGACATGAAATAATAATAGTACCTATAACAAATAGGTACTATTATTATTTCATCAATCGCAATTCGCCACTTATCAACGTATGTAAACATTAACTCATAATCATTTAAAATTAAAAACTTAACAAGTGAATTGCAATTCATCTGTATCCGTACGATCGCTAAGCTGACATGTAAAATAAATTAATTTAAAACCGTTACAAATGAGTTGCAGTTCACGTTGTGCGGAATTCGAATGCAATATCAAACTGCAAGTCAGGGACATGTTAGTTTTCAGCCAATCATAATCCAAACACATTCTAGAACAGTGGTGGTCAAGCTGCGGCCCGCCGTCGGTATCCGGGGCTGGTAATGGTGTACAAGCGGGCGCTAGGTACCATCAGGGCCATATGTACCATCAGGGCACTTGTGCGACCATTGTCTTGACCCAAAACGTGTGCCCTTGGCCAATAAAGTGTGACGACTGCCGTTCTAGAATATTTAATTCAGATGGTCAACGGGTCTTTATTCGTGTACACCTTTGTACATTACACCTTTGTAACATCAGGCTTTTTTAAGGTCAGATATAATTTGTAAGGTTAATATGCAGGGGTCGTTTAGGGTAGGAGACGGTTTTTTATATCCTCAGCAGGAGATGGTAAATGATCAACGCCGCCTCTGGCCCGTTTCCAATTCCAACACACCTACCTGAAACCTACGTCTTGTAAAAAAGTTGCTTAAGAAAGAATCCGCAGAGATTCTTAAATAAGAAATTGTAGTCATTTGCATCGATATGTTTAAATGTATCATGTGATAACCTTGTACTAATGACGCAATGTCTAGAGTCTAGACGATGTAAATGTTTCTTTCCACATCAAGAGGCTTAAGTTTTAAATCTTAAGTTCTTATGATGATTCTATTGATTGGTACGAGTAATATTAAATATACCTAACTTACAAGTTTTTGTTTGGCTTCCCGTGTGGGAATTGCGAAGCGATAAATTAAGTACTGTGAAAATTATTCCAATGGAACGTATTCCTGTCTCCTCTAGGTTCTCAATGTGCATACCAAATTTCATCTAAAAGTAGTAGATTGACAGGTAGACAGATTTACTAATATTTAAGGGGTGTTCGGATACTTGCTTACTATAACTAACGTGACCAGACGCCCCGTATTTAACGGAACAATCCTGTTTTCAGGTTGATTGTCCAGAAGATGTCTCAAACAATAGCCCCGGGACGCAAAAATTACCCTTATTTCCGAAATAGAGTGAAAATTTAGTGGACTAGACTACGTTTTGTCATGATGAATTCCTGCGGCGCCGGTTAGGGCGGGCGGGGGTGCAGAACGGTATTCTTCTCAGGAACCCATACAGGTATAAATATTCACAAACCCTGGACAGTGACGAAAACAGACGTCCCGTTTTGAGCCAAAAACAAAATAGTTACGTTAACTGTAACCTCCTTGGCAATTGTCTGGCGAAAAATATAAAAGATTTTATAAATAAGGTTTTAGTTTTATTTTTAATATAACTAACACCATCATAGAGAAAGCATTATTACTTAACACCTGCCGTGTCACTACGATTTCTACGAACGAACATGACACGACATTATCACTGAACAAATAAAGAACAAATCTTTGCTCAAACCAGATCGTTATAACTCATGTTTAGGTAACAGGCTGGCTATCGCAGGGTACACATACTTTCTCACAAACTAAAAATAGGAGAAATAAAATTTGCAATTTGTACCTATCTGTGATGCGTTCAATTTGGTAAGTATCGTCATCACACATTTTGGGTCAAGCGATTAAAAATCTTGATGTTTTACTATATTGTTTCTAGCCGATGATGTTAACTAAGAAGTTGATGATCAAGCGTAGAAGCAAGTTATACTTACAAGTTATAATTACAGGTAAATAAAAATGTAAAAAATAGTTATCTCCTCATCATCATGCATTCATTATACTCATTTTTATTCACAGTATTAATTATTTATGTACCTACCAATCTTTAATTTTTTACTAAAGTCCAAAGTTTATACGGCTGTTACAAGCAGTTATTTCCAATCACAACCTAAATAACATTTAACAAGAACGCGTCAAATCCAACACGTCACACGTCGCATCGTAGTCACCCCACAAACCAACAAACGTCACTCACAAACGCTTGAGAACACATTTTGACAAAAACAGCGATGTCAGTTCAATTCGCCAAGCCTACTGAGAATAGGGTTGCCAAGTCGCCAAACCTGAAATCCGGACAGATCAGCCAGTTTGGCCGGACATTTGGGTAATAATGACAGACACCCAAGGGGTGCAAAACAGTATTAAGTCATCAGATCAGTGATAAGAAATTAAATTGAACCTACCAATTTTTTTATTTAAGTACAACATTGGTATCCAAGCGAGCTGCGAAATGGCTGTAATTCAAATGAGAATACCTAATAAATTCCAGTCAAGACGGACATTGTTTATTTTAGCTGGACTCGTAGTCACAATGCCTAATTATGTCCGGCTTTATCCAGACGCCTGGCAACAATAACCGCGAACGCGTCATCCGAACGGCCAATGGCCAATCAACCAAACATTGCGGTAATTAATCAAACGAGATTTCGTTCAATGCTTTCGGCACCATCGAACGTCGAAACATCGAACATTCACCGCACCTACTTTCTCCGGTCATTTTGCCGATACTAGTTGACAGCCGAATCGTAATGAAACAATAGCCGCTTGTAAACTACACTTTTACTTAATCTTGCCGCTCCGGAGATAGCAAGGTTGATGACAAAGATAAATGAAAGGTCGCACCCGCGAACAAATTCTTGCTTAGGATACGTAATTCTTTGGTGAATAGGCTTATGCTATATTACCTTACATTTTATTAAAAATACTTCGTTTTGATGTAAAGGTAGAGTAATCTTTTAAAATTATAGACATATTCCTAATTTTATAACTTATAATATTTTTAGCATTTTTAATCGACCAAGTTAAATGCGAATCCATAAGAAGCGTTTCAAAACTAAAGGAAAAATAAAACAATATTTATACAAAATAATTAAAATCAATTAGTGTTAATGTTAACCTTTAACCGCTTTAAACAAATACGTTTCAATTAAACAAATTGCTTAATTAAAGTCGGTGGAAACAGATTATGCAAAACAATGGTTGTAGTAGCTTGGTCGGAGCGTCGGCGTCGGTCGGAGAGATGCGCGCGCGCCGCATTCGAATCGGTTGTAATTGCACATTGTCTGTAGTGCGCTCTGCCAACGATTAGCAGAATATCAATAAAATAATTATACCAAAAACGAAACCGACTTCAGAGTCGAAAATTAGAATAGTATCTAATATAAGAATTTTTATGAAAAACACATAGGTATTTAAATGTATAAATGCGTATTAAACTTGAGGGTTTTCCTCGATTTCCCTGGAATCCTGTCATCAGATCCCAACTTTTTCCCGACTGAAATTCATTTTCTTTCAGGTAAAAAATATTCACAAATGGCAATAAAATATGAGCGTCGAACACAGAGCCTTTTACTTTTATGAAACCTACTAGCTTAGCTTAGCTACAACCCACTCATGGCTCACTACTGAGCACGGGTCTCGCCTCATTACTGAGGAGGCCTAGAGCCTTTGAAACCTATTATTTAGTACCTATTGATTGGATTTTTACTTAAATATAGATAAGTAGAATAGTAAGAACGATAGTTTGGATTGAAGATAGATGACCGCGTAGCCCAGTTGGTAGTGGCTCTACCTGCAACGAGCGGTTCTAGGTTCGATTAATTCCGGGCCGATATTAATGTGGCAAATAAATGTTTGTTTTCGACTCATGGTTGTAAGTGAGAGAGTTATTTAAATCGTCCATGCCCTTCGCGGTACAGGGAATTTTATTGCGGGAATAGTATGGGGTGCGGGCAAGTGTGTTAGTAATTTACACGTTCCCCCAGGAATATGTAGATCTAATGCACCTACTGCAGACCTAATAACACCTAGATCTACCAGCCAATTACCTAGTCATCATCGATATTTAAACTGAAATCAATCCAAATACCAAACGTATTTATACAGCAGTCTAAGACGTGTATTATAAGAATATGAAGAATCTGTTAGCCTTTGCTAAATGACACAGATTGGAGATGTACCTACACGTCGCTTTGCTGGTACAGGCAAATCGTTTGCGTCCTACTTCCCCCGTGTCGTACCTATTAAGTATTCAAATGGCGTCTGCTGGCCACGTATCTGGGGCAATCGGCGCTCAAGGACGGCTAATATTTTACAACTATGTTATTTGTTGAGAATACAAGCGCATGATTATTAAGTGGCTATTTTTGCAGATTTGGAAATGCTGAATATTGATCACGGTGCCCCCAAAAACAGCATGCATTTATCGATATGACATTTACAAAATTGTTTTAGGAATTATTGAAATATTTGTCAATGAAAACACTTTGTAATTCTTAACACCGTTTCTTTAATACTTTGTATCGTTTGTAGTTATTTATATTTGAGGTGTAGGTGGCTTATCCATCTTTATCTTTACTCTAGTCAACTTCCCCTTTCCTGAGAGTATCTAGATGAATAAAGTATAGACGACTCTATGGCACCAGTGTCCTCCCTTAGGATGTTTTCAGGAATTGCACTACCTATTTAGACTGGCATCATTTAAATATTATTTAACACCATGGGGTGGGGTTTTTGTTTATCTTTTTACGAGTTTTACTTACAGTTTCAGAAAACCAGAAACAGTGCAGTTCTTCGCTTCCTTTTTGGCAGCAACGCATTACTCGTACCTTTGATGGTACTGAGGGGAGCGACGATATTCACTTGCCTATCAGAACGAGGCTCATCTGCACTTTTGTCGGCTATAAATTTGCATTAAAAACCCTATTACTTACATCAAGAGGACAAAACGATCGTCCGGAATATTATTAAAAAACTTAATTTTAAAACCACTAATTTATCCTTTCAATCTAAAAAATATCACATTAATCTTATTATTAAAGGCTATATTATTGGTATAGGTTAGAGGAAATTGTAACAAAGCAAGTTTTTATTGAAAGATCCAAACATGCAACCAATAAACCGCTTCTGTTAGTTAGGTAGCAAGTTTAATTATAATCCAAGTGCTCAATTAATTATTATCAAATGCGTTTAATTTTGACGTTATGGTATAATAAAGATTAATTATTGCCGTTTAATTATCGTTAATGTAAAGTTCAATGCTATAGACTGCAGATTACTTAATCTAAAAAGCTAACATTAATGTGTCAATAGCATAACATATTTTGCAAGAGTAGCAATAAAATTATTTATTAATATTATTGAAATGCATTCAACTAGCAAAATATTTCATAACAGAAAAAATGCAGACGAAAGAAAAATAAAATCGTATTTCTAAATTATTTACTTATGAGAGAAGATTTTTAGATTTTTAACCGACTTCAAAAAAGAAGGAGGTTCTCAATTCGACCGTATATAATTATGCTTATTTTTATTAACATTTTTCTGTTATATTTGATCGAACATTGATTAATTAATTATGATTTTATTCCTCTTTATTTAATTTTCTTTTCAAGTTGTCAATGGGTAAATATTATAGACAAT
>DWJQ01000734.1:0-12948 GCA_018248915.1 Hesperia meskei straton
TTGGTGAGCGCCGTCAGTAGACTGACTTAAGGCCACGTCCACTGTGATGACGTCAGGACCTAGTTGAGTTACAGTGCTCAGTTGCTTAGGCCGTCTCCTCTCTATATTTGCTCCATGAGCAAGAGGGTGGTAGCCAGCTAGACTTCAGCCCTACCACCTAGCAGCCCGGCTTCTGTCACCGGTCACGATACCCTGGTCTGCCAACATGGAAGTAGGGTGAGTATTCTAGGGCGCCACGATATGGCCGAACGGCTTAATCACTTTATAGAGTTTATAGTTTTAAACTGTAATAAGGAAGTGGATAAAAACAACAACGAAAATATTTATCGTACCTATCTGAATATAATAATTAAAATTATGTTAATTGGATTAAATTAATTGACAGAATACGGGTATTAATTTCATCACAATTACCTTTCATGGCTTAAATTTATTCAAATCAATGCCTGTTATTTTGTATTGTACAATAATAACTGCTGAACAGGTATTAAATTTAATGTTTTATTTTATATACCTACACCTCGGTAGTATTAGTCTACCTTCGATAAGGGTTCCAGGTTCGAATCCCGGCTACGACGTACGTTTGATAGATAAATATTTTTACTAGTTGTTGGTCATGGGTGTTAGTGAAGCTTTATTTGTATCTTCCACGCCGACCGTTCATTCAGGTGGTAGGGCCTAGATCCACCCGGGGAAGTACCACCGCCCGCCACGGTACTTAGTACCATTCCTACCGTGTAATAATTGTTGAAGAACAATTATGTTCCGGATAGGAAGGTGTGGAGCCGGTAACACTTTTTTAGAGGCGACCATCTCAGTCATTAGAGGTAGCAACGCATCTGAGACCGAATTAGAACGAGACTCATTGAGTCTAGTTCTGGGTCGGTCACAGTTGTCATGGGCGGCAGCGGAAGGTGGTGCTGCATGCTCGATTGCTATCTTAATTCCATAAAAAAAGGTACAGAGTACTGACATACACAAGTACATGTTTATTATAAGTAGGTAATGATATCATGTATGACGAGTACCTAAGTGTTTCCACTTAACCAGCCGGTCCCATTCCTGGTAAATGGGTTCCACTAAATTGACACATAATATCCAGGGACCTATCAGCATGACGTCGCGCCTACAACCAATTAATTAACAACAATAATTTAAACGGCCCACAATTTAGTATAATTCAGACATAGATATGCTAATTACACGCAATGAATATTGCAATGGAGTGGAAATAGTTGAAACAACGAATTACAACGAATTGGAAACAGTGGAATATATTAAAATAATGCGCGGCCATTATTTTAAATAGAGTGACATGTAATTCGGGAATAACAATGTTCAAATCGTTGATAAAGTTGTATTGCAATATTGCCTAAGGGCTTAATTTAGGAATTATGTAAGAATGTGTGTGTAATAGGTACATCTTGCGAATCTCGGCACAGGATTTATGCTTGTTTTACAATCTTGATCCATACTACATATTGGAATCTTAATCCATACAAGTATAATGAATGCCAAAGATTTGCCTGCCTGTTTGATTTTCACACCTCACTTACTATTACATGACCCGTATACTTACTTATTTTAACAGAAATATTTTTTCTAGTACAAAATTGTGTTTAAGTTAGTAATTTATGCAGTGGAATTTAAACTCAAAAATAAACCGTGTTAGTAAATAGCGAAATTGCAACACCTCGGTGATAAAAATTTACGTGAACCTATAGTTACAATTACGTGGATTTTATGGCAATCATCATAGATAGAATTAAAAATTAATTTCAATTTCAATCGTTACATTATCGTCCGTAAATAATGCATATGAAACAATATGTACCTAAATACTAACGAAATTAGACATACCTAGTCATTAAATCAATGCATTCAATTTACGACATTTACAAAATACTTCTGATCGTGCCATTGTCAAAGACAATACTTAAAAGAAATTCAGGAAATTCTCCAAAGTCCAAACGAAGCCGCCCAGCAATTTCAGGCTTAATCTTGGCAACAACTAGTTGGTGAAACGTGCGGCGGGTAAGTATTCAAGACATGTATTTCGTGTACTGCAATTTCCCTGCAAAAGTTTCAGAACTCACATACGGCGACGAAACGATAGATGAACCATAACTTTCAAGGTTAAATTCTTTAAATTTTGACAGCATCTAAGAAAATATGGACGATGGCCAAGGTAAACCCACAGGAGATTTGCAGTTGTGATTTGGACCGCACATACCTAACTAGGACAGTGTTTTCACACAAATCGGGACTAACAGTTTATCTGCAAATAAAAGTGGAAAAAATCCCATGAAATTCAGTGCTTAAAGTAATTCTAAACAATCTGTAAAATCTACCCAAACTATTAAAATTATTTGTATAATTATACAGCTTTTTCGTCTGATAACACTCTTCCAAGAAAACAGGACAATAAAAGGTCTCTGTAGCAGGCTTTAAGACAACACATAAAGAATATATTATCTTAATACTCCCACGATCCTTCACTCACGTCAAAGTGTTAGTGTGAGAGTAACAGCACACTACGTAAAGTAATTTAATTAAAGTAAGTACTTCATCAAAATATCGGTACAGTTAGATAAGGTCTGTTTGAAATCCCTGAATTGAGTGACTCTAAGGATTGAAAGACTCTCAATAAACATAGAGATTGTAACAAAGTGTGTGTGATAAACATGGATTGCAAAAAAAAGAAAATAAACTCCAACGTCTTCGAAGTAGCAAAGTACTAAAAGATAAGTAACGTAAATATCGACTGAAAGAGAGCTAACAAAAATTTTCGGTGGAAAAGCTCTTAACGCTAAAATCTGCTCTGTCTAACAGATACATACTTATACAAAATAACGAGGAACTATTTTCATAAATTGAATTATTTGGACGATATACTTATACTCCCAAAATTACGTTGGACTAACAGCAAAATGTTGTTGACATATTACGAATATTGTAAATAGCTTTTCTCTTGCTGGCAGTAGTACAGCACCTCAAATCCTAATACAAACAATTACGTATGCATTTTGTAGACAGCGACATGCAAAGTTTTCTCGGATTTGCATAAAGACAGCACTAATGGGAAATTATACAATTTCTATTTTAAATTCGGACGTGGAAATTATCGTTCCTGGATTGCTGCCAACAGTAAATTAAAATTTGTTTCCGGTTGTCAGGTAAACAACACTAAATAAATTTTAAACTAATAGGGTTCCGGAAAACGCTGGCGTAGCTGCAGTAACAACCGACAATAAATAATTTATTTAAAATTACTGTCTGTGATAAATAAATCCCCTAGTCTTGTAAAATTACTTGAAAATTATTGAATCACTAAGTAGTTTAAACGTTCAATGGTCATGGAGCCGTTCTTTAGTCAAGTAATCCTATTAGAAATTTGCGATAGACGCCGTCGGTACTTTTAAGCATGAAAAACTCCAGCATTGCTGATCCAATTAAGATACTTAAAGCAAATTGTTATTGAATTAAATAGTTTTGAATTTAATGTCATTGCCGCTACAAAACCTTATACATATCAATGTACATAAGCACTATTATTTAAAATTCAAATGACGAAAAGAGGATTACCAAGATAGCAAGGCAATAACCATAAAAAAGTATTATGACTAAATCAGGAATTTTTCATTTTAAAGTTATGAAAACAATTCACAACGTACTCGGGTCCGTAGATTACGAAAATGGCGCTACAATGGCTATTGCGGTTTTGTTCCAATCGCCCATCTTATACAGAATGGAGTTTTACGAGTATATATTGTAAACCAATGTTTAAAACCGGTTACATAGATCGTAAATATGGCTTTACATTCGGTCATCGTTCCAACAATATTGTCATATCAAAATATAGCCATAATAATCCATGTCTTTATAGAATTTGAATTACATTATATTATTAAATGAATCTTGTACATTTATCAAGAAAAGATAACCCTGCCTACGGCAAAAATGCATTGCAAGGCTTGCTCTCTGGGTAAATGCCTAAATCCAATTGTTATGTAATTTCAAACGTAATTAACTTTAAATTCGTGTAAGAAGTTTCTTTTTTTTCTATTTTGGTCGTTAAACTTCTGTACGTCCATTCATATATAAATTAAATTTTTTGTATTCCTTTCCTTGGCCTACTTCGAATTAATTTGAAATATTTTATTCTACAACGCCATGTAATATTAAAACATCTTGTGGTTCTTTATTCTTTGTTCCTGTATTTGGTCAAAGTTATTTTCTTCACGAGCTTCCGCCTCTTTTAGCGATCTGTTTGTATTTCAATTATTATAAACGGAATCTGCAAGAATGAAACCGCGTCAAACCATCCTGGGTATACGGAGTGCATGACTCGATCGAGATATGTAGCACGTATTGAGTTTCTGCAACGTGACACCGAGGTCGGCCATAATGATCTCGTTGACTGGCCCACTTGCCAATATCGTGGTACAGAGCATAATAACATCATTCGTCAATTTGTTTGCTTTATCTTTCTCGTAAGGGCAGTTAAAGGGCAAGGGTAAGTAAACGACTCTGTAGCAGAAATCGTAAGAACTGAGTCAGCCGAGCGTAAATTTTAGAATATGATCACGGTTGGGAAATAAATTTATGCAGAGGTTCTCGGCTCTTGATAACGTGTCCATCGGCAATGCAAAAAAAATCTGGAAAATGTGAAATGGCTTTGAGTTTATCAATCGCCATGGCAATAAAAGATAGATATAGTTACTTAATTTTGAAATTGTGATGCTTTCTTAAGAAGTGGAGATATTATTATTATTATTATTATATATTCTTTATTGTACACCACATAACAAAGCATTACAAATGAACACAGTTTAAAATGTACAAAAGGCGGTCTTATCGCTCAGGTAGCGATCTCTTCCAGACAACCTTTTGGTAGAAGACAGTAGCTAGTAGGAAGGAGTGGGTGAAGGTGTACATACATGAATTATGATAACACAATTAACTATATATTATTATGGTAAAACAACAAATTAGGTAAATATATATTAACAATAGATATCTGTATATCTTTGATGTATCGAAAACAAAGTCATGAGTAAATTTGGTAGAATTATCAAAAACAGATTTCCTAATCCAACTCATCAAACCCAAAGGCTTTCTGCAATTTCCTGTTTCGCATGCTTTCAGGTCGACATTTCAAAAATATTTACCTTCCTTCATTTCACGGTGAAGTACTTGCCTTGTTCTACTTCGTTTTACTTTTAAATTATTCCCTGCCGAAAACTCAGAGGCCTGTACAACGCTACTGTCTGTCACCTTTATTATTTTTTCTTTCGCTCAATTAATTTTAATTGACCTCTAAACAATGCTTCAAATTCAACGGGTTCTAATGCTATTAAGAAAGGGTCGTCATTTTTTAGGAAAGGTTTTCTCAGAATACGAATTTTTCGAACTGCCCGTAGCCCTGTTTTTTGTTAGGTTGCCTGACCTCTATAGGCTTTGGACTTTATGTCATATTAAAAGAGATTCGAACGGTATTAGAATATTGGCACATGGTTTGACAACTAAGCCTCAATCTACATTAGAGTAGCGTAGTGAAGTATGAACTAAGCCATTTTAATTACGCGTTTTTTATCGTCCAACTTAGAAGACCGTTAATGGGTCGAATATGTTTATTCACGTTCCTATTGAATAACTTTCCTGAAAAGACTTTCGGTTTTAAATTCTGTAGTAATCAATGTATGAAAAGCTTTTTGTTCATATAAATGGCGCAGAAACCCGTCAATTATGCCCGCAATGATGGTGCGTATTGGCTGTAAACAAAATTGATTGATTATCCGCGAAAACAGCTGCGGGGTAGCTCCCATTTTTTAATGAGTGACCTCGTATTTTGGTCAGAGTATGTCGAAATTCATCCCCCGATTCTTTTATCCTTGTTCATCTTGGTATAAAATAACGTTCGTGTAATACAAATTGAAATTTATCAGCGTCGAGGATAAACTTGGTGACTCCGAAATTTTTGTTAAAATATTCGCTTTCAATACGAAGATTTTGGTAAGTAGCGTTGTTGGTCCTTTATTATCTTAAAAGGAAGAAGTTCTTTTATACGTTAAGTGTCATGGGTAATATACTTCTTGTATAGAAACACACTCAGACCAATAAACTTAGACGGTGTGCCGTGAACAAAAGCTTGAAGCCGGCAAAAGTGTGACTAAAACACACATCGAAACCAATAGAATACCCTATGTTGACAGTTTGAACTAGGATAAATTTAAACTTTATTTTTTGGAACACAGAGCTTCATTTATTTTTTATTATTTAGAACACAAAAGTCGTTTTGGGGTGAGTGCCGCCGTGTGTATTACAGGGCGAGGCGTACTTCTTGCCGGCTTCACGCTTTTGTTCACGGCACGCCGTCTATAGTTTATTGGTCGGAGGAAACACATACATGTTGTACTTATGACTACATAGCTGTTATTAAGTATTAGGCGCAGTAGATGCCAACAAAGTAATTCAATTTGGCTTGTGAGTTAGTTTTTCTTACGTTATTTGTTCTTCTTTCTTTCTTGGTTAGCAACGGTAATTAACGAGAAAATAACTTTTCATGTATGTCCTTTTGTAATATCCAAGGTACCTTGAAGCGAGCGAGTAAACAATTTCATTTAGGAACATTAGACATCTCACACAAGGTGGTATGTGGTATTCATGACAGACGAGATATTAATACTAGAGCCCTAAGGTTCAAAGGGTATATGGGTAACATGGCTAATCAAAACGAACTTCAGAAGATACTAAGGTTAGATATATATGAATTATTTTTTACATATGTTCACAATTCCCCGAAATATCAAATAACTTTATCAGTACAGTCTTTAGTGTTATGAACTATTTATTCATCGTAGATACATAAAACATAAAATAATTTGTAAATTTATATGCCGTATTGTATGTAATGTAATGTATGTCACATATGTAGATATAATTTAGGAAAGTAACTGATTCTCTTCAAACTGCTGAACCAATTTCTACCAAAACCTAGCTAAAAACAACACCGAGTAAAGTGACTTTAAATTAAAAACCGTATTCAAATCGGTTGATATTCACATATGTATGTAGACAAGTGCAAGTTATAACAACCCTCGTTTTACGTCAGAGTTTAATTATCATAAAGACTATGATCAACGCATTAATGCAATAAGCTTTAGGAATATGAGGGATATGAGATGTGTTTCAGTATATCTATGTACCTCTAATAAATTTATGCTCCAATTCTGAAGGCTACAAAATAATTTTTGCATGTTGTATACAAAATATTATAAAGTTTACGGACTCCAATTTATGGAGTGGCCCTTGGGGAAGTGGCTTTAAATTATCGCAATATTTTTTAATCTGAGGGTGACAAGATTCAAGGTCGACACAATGTTACTTCTGATGAGTAAAACGAAACACTTTGTGACGTAGTATGAATTTTTAAAACATTTTGTTGATTACATTACTTCTTTTATGGATTTTAAACAGCAAATGAGCATCAGCCAAGGCACCATGCACCAACAGCCATAGACGCCCAATTGACAAATGTGGTATACAATAGCCTTCGCAATGATAAGAGACCCGTGCTCAATGGCCTTTAACTGGTCGAAGCCAACGTACAAAATATAATCTGTCGAGCTCCTATTCATCGTTAAGCCATATTTTCTCCAAACTCGTAAAAGTAGATAAAACCGAGCTGAGCTCCACGCCGGGCGGGAGCCGTCAACTGCACGTTACCCCATTTCATGGCTCGTGTCGCAAATCTCTAGATCTTGTTAACATGTTGGCAGGCGCCTACCGAATTATATCTCCAGTTCTTTGTAATGCTATTACGTTATCCGATCTGCAGGGCGCTGGTGATAGAGCACGGTTAGTGTTATTGGATCGAGCATTTATTATGTAAACGACAGAGGAGCTGATAAGACACCTGATTAGTGATAAGGAAGAAAGTTTATCTACCTGGACAGGCACCATCTGATAATGGAAATGACCTCAAGGACTGCGAAGGGCACATAAAGCCGTTGGCTGCGGTAAGTTAAATTGGAAGCCTGCGAGCTGCATAGTAATTTCTGACAGTTGACAAGGAGAGATCCGTGCTCACTAGTGGGACAATAATTGATTGAAGCGAATGAGCGCATAAAGGGTTCCGGCTCAAAGATCTTGAAGTAACCTGCGCCATTACAAGATTCAAGACATGTAGCCTATTACACAAAAAAGGTCTTAAGAGCTGTTACGCAAAATAATTATTTCCATAGCACGTCTTAAAACTGTATAAAATATTCATGGACACAACCTTTCCTTTATCACGATATCGTATTGAATTTGATCCGCGCCGGTTCGCAAATCCTGGGATCTTGTTTACATATTGGTTCGTTCGATGTAACAGTCTTGTTTATTAAGAAGAAAGGATACAGTGTAATAAAACTTCAGAGGTGAACGCTACTCAATATTACCAGGAAGTCTCATTCGGATACGAAGTTCTAGCTTTACTGAGACTCGTATTTTTTCTCCGAGTTTCATTTTATCCATATAAGTTAAAAAGAATCTTACAGAAAGTTGTCTCTAGATAAGACACGATAGATTTTCTGTAGTATGCCATTTATAGAAGAATATTCCAAGAAATTTTGCGACCAACAAAGCTAGTGATAACTAGATGAAGTAATTGACTATCCATTATTTAATTGCTGGAAAACTATAAAACCTAGATGCAATGTTTAAAAGGATGGAAAATATTATATAATAACACTTAATTAAGTAACCTTCTCAAAAGTACGATAAAACTACAAGAATCCTTTTTGGGTAATACAACGAAAAAATTTACGAACATTTTAGTCCCTATGACATTGAAAAAATAAAAAGTCCAGTCACCAGAGACCGTGTATATTTAGTCTAACATTAAACAAATTTTTCAATTCTTTGGATACCGCACAAATTAAAGGTACGTTTAGCAAAAATTTAATTCCAGACTTCAAAGAAATGTTCACCAATTAAGGACCAATGCATGCTTATCAGCATCGGTTACGAATAAACAATTTATGAGGACAACGCAGTATAAATACAAGTCGATAACAACAAAGGGGCAGTGTTATTGGAACTCTCCTTATTCCTTATCGAAGTATCGAGAAACCAGGATTGTGTGGCTTTACTGTGCACAATCGAACGTAAGCTGACCGGGTTACTTATCGACTTTAGTTTTAGATGTTATTAAAAATAATCGAGATGTTCTCTAGATGATGTTATCGTTTAAGATGAAAATAAATATGTTCCTTTACTTAATTGTCCTTTATTTTTAGAGCAATAAAAACTTTGTAGACCAATCATATCGTCCCGTAAAGATCTCTTACAATACAAATAAGGAAAAACAATGCAAAAAACATAAGCAATGAAGAATATATACTGCATGGTTTCGAACTATTAGTGGCCGAGTAGCATAGATTTGTCCCTGTAAGTAATGAGGCCTAGAACATTAATCCCAACACCGTTTCAGTGCGATATTGTGGTAAGTATGACTAATCTAAAGCCAATGGCGCTAATTTCAATAGCTTTCTGGTCTTCTTCGTTCCCAGAGGAGCTCGAATTCTATTCGAATAAACAATTTCTAGCGACCAATCATCCAAAAGACACTAGGGCACTGAAATAGAATTAAAATACATTTTACGAATTTTTGTGAGAGAAAAGCCAGCTATCGAGGTAATAAAGGGGTGTCGTGGGACACCCGGTTGAAACGAAGTCGTTCGCTATATTATGTAGTAAATAACAGGCATAAATGAAAAACTACATGAAAAGTGAAAAAGTTTTATACAGAATGAAGACTTAAAACGAAAGGCTACAAATTTATGGGCAAAAATTTATGGTAAAACTTTATGGCAAGCTTTTAAATTTAATATCACCTCAACATGTTCTACCAAAGACTTAAAGTTTTTAATCATGTCAATACTTTTATGGACACAAATTTTAATGCTACCACTATTTTGGAAAAATACATACAGGAGAAGAAATGGCGAAATATGTATAATGACGTAGACTGTGATGCATGCTATCATAATAATGACTCGTGAAATATCATGTTATCGAAAGTAATTTACTGATTCTGAACTCCAATTAAGATTAACGCTAGTCCACTCAGAGCGAGAAAGCTTTTTAGTTACATGATTTTCATAACAATACAGACGATTTCACCAATTAAACTAAACCCGCCCGCAAGTGGGGCTCAGAAACTCCTAACTATTACCTCAAAAGTGTCTTGTGTTGTGGTTATATAAAACTAAAATACATTGCATTAACTTAAAGTTGCATTTGAATGAATGAATGAAAGCTTTATTCAAGGATCAGCATACACACAGTACAAATGTAAAATAGTTAAAGACAACTCAAGCAATAGTAAAATAAATAAAGGTACTTAAATTATTTGCATGTCTTAACTAAGTGCCTGTGCTATGACCCCCGAACAGTCCCAGACTCAGCATAAGCCATTGGCAAAGTTTCGTGTGAGGCATAAGTTCTGTATACAATTTTTGAGCGCTGACAAGGAATCCATAGGCATTGTAGATCAGTTTGAGGAACTCAAAGTAAAGCATCATAACATGAGCTTTATAATCTGATCTTTACAGTTCAATATTCGCTCAGATTGGCCAGAGACATACATCACGTCAATCGCGCTTCGATCATTCTTCAAAGTTACTCGTAATATTCGAAATTCGACCGTAAAACAAATAATATAAAGCACATACTTCATTGGTCATTACTATCCCGAGAATTTAATCAAAATTATGTTGGAGTAATTTGAATGTGAGCAGATCCTTAAATCTCTCTATTCGTCTCTAAACCTTTTGAAGGGTACTTCTAAAATTATTTAACTGATAATTGGCACCGAAGGGCGATCTGTGCTCATTTTCCTAAAACATGGAAGCTATTCAAAGGTTTTTATTTCTGTCGGTTATTGATCATTAGTGTAGTAGTATAATGCTCACAGCCTCTTCAGTTTGCGAGCTACGTTGATAGCATTTTGTTTTACCAATATCTTGACTTAACCATTAAACACTCCGCTGGAGACTTTCTAATAAGCGAAACATTCAAATGTTATCCTTACAATTTGAAGCACAATTTCGTGGCCATGTAAGATCAAACACATTTGTTTTTAACTCTCTGCACTAATGAATTTTCTTTGACGTTTGTGGCTTCTAAAGAGTGCTTTACGCCACAAATATTGGCGTGTAGCGAACTACTTACCATACCTAGTTGTTGCAAAGTTGGTTAACATAATGAAGGGATGTCAGATTAATTTGATGCTCGAGTGAGCTACTTCATTACATCCGTATACACAAGAGGACTCGTTTCAGTATTACGAAAGAGCCACTTCATTTCATTTCATTCATCAACGTTTGCAGGCAGTTCCGATATCGAAAAGAGATTTCGGTTGACTCTCGCTGCTGTGAGCACTGCCAGTGTTTAGTAATGATGCTTTGTTCAGTACCGATGTGGGCTATTGAATGTTATTCAATTATGGCAACCCAGCTTTGGTTCTCTTCGATAAAACTGTGCATGTAAGTACCCGCAACCAAAGATTGCTATTTTCTTATTTCAGGCAATGCAATAGATTTTAATAATGTTAGATTAAATTACATTTAGATTTATTTTAAAAATATTCTGTAGTCTCGTACTGGTTACTGGGCATATAAGGAAAGGTTAAGCCGCCGGTTCCCCTTGTATTTTTATGAGATAATGCCTTCGGACGCCGTAAATCTTCCGCCAATCTTCACCAACTGGCACTGAAGTGGTAAAGTCTAGTGCCCCCTCAATTAAAAAACAATCAATAATTAATTCCTCAATTTAAAATTATGACATGTGCACATTTTGAAGGCAGTATTACGGTAGATGTCCCACGCCACTTACACTAAACAATCGATGAAGTATCATAAATGAACTGACAGACTCTCCAATGGTAATATTTCAAAGGGTACATAAAAAATACGGCTTTAATGAGGTCGGGTCGGGCCGGATATTGTTACATAATGTTTCAGCTCGAAGGTCTAGTAACCACGTCGCCGCTGTTTATTTTATAGTATTTTTGACCGCGGCTTCGCTGGCATGGGAGCAGAAAACGACAACATAATCATTATCTCAACCTACGAGTATCATGACCCACTATGGAGCACGGGTCTCTTCTTAGAATGGGAAGGTTAAGGCCATAGTTCACCACGCTGGCCAAGTGCGGATTGACAAACTTCACACACCTTTGAGTTTTCGACAAAATACTGCTGTCTAAATGACCATTTTTGCACACGATAATGTCTGATTAAATGTTACGTACTTGAAGGGGCATATCACGTATAATTTTGTCAAATTTGTCCGACTAGCGTCGGACAAGTCCGAGGTACATCGCTTGCGACAAAACATACGAACTAGGATGTAACAACTTTCACAGGTTCTCGAATAACTCGAAAAAATAGACAGACAGATCAACTTTTCGTTTGTAATATTAGTCTGGATGAGAATCCCTAATGAGGCTCGACCGTAATAATGATAGATTCGTGATATTCTGTCTGTTCGATTGCAAATCACGTAACGTAACAGTTGAATCGTTAGTAAAACTAGGAACCACTTTTTTCTTCTCTTCATCTAGTTTTTAGTATCTAAGGTTTAGCCTTTGCAAATTTTATTGTATTTTATTTTCAAAATCCACAGCACTTAATTCTATTATGTTACAAAGCATTATTATCTAGTCTAAAAGCCAATTACGAGTTTACATTTTATAGTTTAATTTAAATTACTGTCACTAAGGTTAACAGGTAAGGTTAACTAAATATTTAACATGATTCGTTTTATACCACCTAGTTCTTAGTTATGATTTCTTACGTAAGTATATATATGACTATCAATCCCCACTGGAGCAGCCTGGTGAATGCTCTAGGCCTCCTCAGTAGTCCTGTCGTAAGAGGCGATTAAAAGGGGTTTTCG
>DWJQ01000735.1:0-12945 GCA_018248915.1 Hesperia meskei straton
GCCAATAAAACAATAAAATATTTGTATAAGTCAGGCTTTTATACAACAGACCAGATTTTTTTGGTTTTTTTTATACATAATGGTACGGAACCCTTCGTGCGCGAGTGCAACTCGCACTTGCCCGATTTTTTTCATGTTTATGAGTGTAATTTTACTTGAATAAAACCTTTCTCTTTTTTTCTTTCTTTCTATTGACGCGTTAAAAATTAGCAGAATTTGGGCTCTGGTTTGGACTTACTTAACTGGTACAATAAGTTTACTAAAGTTACATACATACATATGTACATTGCAGTGTGATAGTCATAGCGAGCCAATACCAATACCCTTTCCCGGCACAATCATATTTGAGCAAGTCGTTCGAAGTTCGAATAATAATCTCCTTGTGTGTGTACGATCGGTGATACACTCCACACATGAGTTGTTGGTCGTGTTAACAATAAATCATACGAATGTATTTGTGATCGCGACCGCGAGGGCGGTGCGGCGATGTCGATTGTCGATAAAATTTGAATTTATATAAATAATAATGTAAACGTTCTAACACGACTGACGACATTAACGGCGCAATGGTAAACACGAATCGTTGTTCCAAGTGTCCTGAGTTCGATTCCCAAGGAAGAAATTTTAATGATGTGTTTAAGTTTTTCTTCTCGGTCTGAGTATGCGTGCTTGTCTTGTGGGTTGCCCATGGCACTCACGACACAGGGACTCATAGAGTGAAGCTATGAGTGTGTAGCGTTATAAAAAATGCAATAATCTAGACTGTTATGATAAGTGATGTTTGTGAAAATCTCTGTATGATACAGTTTTCAAAAGTAGTTATGACACACACAAATAAGATATCATACACCCAAAATTCTAGAAAAAACATTGTTATTTGAAATACTAGAGGATCGATGCCCTACACTGCTACCGTCTCAAGTCTCTACCACTAATATGTAGTGACCCCTAGTTCAGTAAATTTATTTTTGTGCCAGTATTACCTACCTATTTGCATTATAAACGAACTACCTATATCAAAACATAAACCACGCACATCCCTAAACCCTATCTATGTGTGCGCGTGTACACATACTTAGCTGTGTGCGTATCGTGTTGCATTTCTTTCTCGTATTGTAATTTATTGGTCTGTAACGAAGTTAATTATTGCGATTTTTGTATTAAACGTTGGAAATTATTTTTAGCCTCGCATATGGTGTAGTGAGCTTTTTACCAAGAAACGACGCGAACCTTTTGCATCAATACACGAATATTTATCGGAGCCGTTCGTCTGTGGAATAAATTAATTGATATTTACGGAAATATTCCTTCGTAATATTTCATCTCTTTAGGGAGAAGTCTGGAGGTTTTTTGACGTGGTAAATCTTGCATTTCGTGTCAGATATTTTTTGTGATTATTCAGTTTGGAGTTTATTCTTAAAATGACGTCGTAGGGGATGAAATAATGATTGTGAATAAAGCTCATTTAAGTCCTATACCAACTAGGATTGCCTGTGTCACGGGTACCATGGACAACACACAAAGACACAACATGAGTTAACTTGACAGAAAACAGAAATATGTCTGTATCATAATTCAAATTTTTGCCTAGTTGGAAATCAAACCTAGGAACTTTAAGAACTATAATTTAGCCGGACTATTATATTGTTAAGTCGCCGTAAACTTTATCAACGTTGCGTTGAGATAAGACGACTTCGCACAGACGACTAAAATTTGTAATCCTGCCTGTACCATCATTTAAAAATTATCTATTGGGTTATACTCATTACTATGAAGGGAAGAAGGAGTGTTTTCATCTGCCCTTGACCATCTACAAGCGTGGCAAAAATTTTAAATCCAATCCATCCTTTTTTTTATGGATTTGACGTAGTAACGAACATGCAGCTCTATCCTTCCGCTATCGCCCATGAAAACTCCTATCGACACAAAAATAGGCTCAAATCTAAGACTAGGATGGATGGATCTAGGACCATGAGGACTGGGAGAGATACTGTTGGGAATAGTTAGACTCTGTTGTTAATAAAGATCCTATTAGAACCTGAACTTCAATTTGTTAATAAACGTGAATTTACGGACTCTATCAGTGTAAAAATAAAATAAAAGATTTATTTTAACATGAAATTATTTTTAAATGATGTTTTATTGTACTATATAGTATATAACTATATTTTATCAATATTAATATTATATAATATTTTATCAAAATATCAGTTATCGTCTTCGTTTCCGCAATATCACCTTCCTATGCGAATATATCGCAAGTAGTCGAAATAGTTCGAAATTCAAAAATCTCGATAAAAAACACAAAAGAGTAACCGGATCGGATTTCCAAAATACACAGGGTTAACCCGGATCACAATGTCGAGACCTCATCAAGCTGGGGTCACACAGTTCACTTTTATCATTTTTACGTGTTTTTACAAAGAAAAAAGAATAATGATGGCACTTTCAAATGATTCACTTTTTAATTCCCGCGGAGCGTAAAAGAGATAACCCTAAAATTTTGGGGTGATTCGTGGGAAATGGCATCGCAGATGGGGTCGCTAAGGCCGCCAATTTCTAAAGAAGATTCAAGGTTAATCTACATTAAATCGTTTTTTTTATGTTTAATACATTAGTCAAGACTGTATTATTTAAGTCTTATAAATGGGTTTTGTTTTTACGTAATATTTTATGTGTCTTGTTGTTGTTGTGGGATTTTGTGTATGATATTTGTCATAATTACTTTTCGGTCACATTGAAGTCAACATCATCATCATCATCATCATCGCCGCCCTTAATTATTCCATTGCTGGGCATGGATCCTATCACAATTTAACATGCTACAGTCCACCACGCTGGCAAAGTGTGGTTAGGTGGACTTCACACATGTTTGTGAACACTATGTAAAAATTATGAGATATTCAAAACTTTGTTATGTAAGTATTCAAATTCTGTAAGCTTTCTCCAATATCTATTCTGATATTATGAAAAGGGTACGTTTTATGAATGTATACCTATCGGCAGCAAACCTATGTGAAAAATTTTCAGCCTTAATTTCAATCACGTACACTACGTTTCACAGTTTATACAAAAGTGTAATATAAAAAAATGGTTTTATACAAGTATACTGTCGTACAATAACGAATTCCGTCGAAAAGGCTACCATTGACCCGCGGTCACACCAATATCATATTACAATTGAAGAAATACATTTTTCTGGAATTGGATCCAACAATGTCAATTAAATATTGCGGCGTTCAGTTCAATAGTGGACCTCTCTTTAAATAGACCAAAAGGATATTAACTGGTGACCCTTTTATAAAGAATAAAAGAAAGTGTTCAAAACGAATCGTGTGACTTTTGACCCTGAAGATATTCTTTGCGCCTTTTTTTACCAAGATGGTCAGAAAGGGGCACTTTTGCTACATTGTCGTGCGGTGGACAATAGTTTCTGATTTAGGCTAGCAAAAAACTTTACAATGACCAAAGACATATAAAAAAACATCCGTAGGCAGGTTTGCATTGGACAAGTTCTTGATATTGATGTTGAATAGTGATTGATTACCTACTAGTTTTAGCTATTTGTCTACATGTGTAAGTTACATATTTTTATAGAATAATAACAGTTCACAATATTGTAGTTCCATAGCATAATGTTACATTTATATTTAGATAAAAATATTTCATTTTGCTCTTAAGGCTTTTTATCAGTTTTATACAGTTATTCATTCATAAAATGTTTTTTTAACGGAAACCGTTAAGAAATATTTGAGATCCTTCCGCCAAAAGTAACAATCTATAAAACTCTCAAATTACCACAAACAAAATCAATCATCGTATTTTCGTAAAAAACTATCTCACGCAGCATCATCTGTTGCTTCCTAAAGGGGTGAATTTCGTGATTTTAAAAAAGCACGCAATTGTTCAAAACGGGACCCTTGCAAACAGTTATGCAGTAAAAAATACGGAAGATATCGTATTCGCGAAAAGCGCCGTAACTCTTTCCCATGGGTCTTAACCTTAAAGATTTTTTTGCCAAAAATTGGGACACCTTTGCCATCTTTCCGTTTTTTTGTAATTGATTATTTTTTGCGCAGGGCATAGGGTCGGGGTCGTATTGTGCCGCTCGCATTGTCTGCGCTAAGATATCGCAGGTGGGTCACATCAACCCGTAGCGGCGCGAAACGTGTTAAAATGGGCGTATTTTTTTATTACAAGCTCAATATAAATTGCCAGTTATTAAATTGCCAGACTTAAATATTGTCATCTCTTCTATTTTTAAAGGAAAAGAGTTTTCGATTTAACATATTACTTACCTGTCCTATGTTGTGGCTCACTTAAAAAATTAAATTACTTAATTTAGTTATTTAAACGAGAATACAGAACTACTAACCTTCCGCTGCCGCCCATGACAACTGTGAACTGTGACCGATCTAGAACAAGATTCACATGGAAACTAGGTTCGTCCAGAAAACAGAGGGTTAAGAACGTAAGTTATATAAATATAACTCGGTTATGTATTTACATAAAAAATATTTTAAAAAATATGTGTGAAGAAATAATATAGGATATTTTCACTCAACTTTAGGTACTCATAAAATATATTTGTTTTTTTATTAAAATAAAGAAGGTAGCTGGCGCTGTCCTTCGACTTTTCGCACAGTAGCGTGTCTGCTATTCCCTGAACGTCCGACCAGTATTTTGACGTTATATGTGTCTCAGGCGGGTGAAGCCGCGGGCAAAAACTAGTTCAGCATAAAAACATACAACACTAAACCTACTCTCCCTGCGCCGGTAGAGGTAAGAAAAATTTTAATACTTGTATAGTTTTTGGGCCGTATTCCAAAAATATTTTTCATAGCCCTCGCGACGCGAGTGTGGGCAATCCGGACGATTCGTAAACACACGATTTCAAAGTGTGTCGGCGAAAAAGTCGATCATCGAAATAGGTATAATTATGGTTTCGACTTAGCGGTAGGGTCGCCATGGGGTTTTGTTATGTGAGGACAGTCTTGACAAACATGGAATTTCTGAGTATAATAATTGATATCAAATTATATTACACAGCTTTAAGCCATAGCCGACACAACAATTATAAATAAATAAATAAAAATTCAAATAATTTGTTAGGCACTATAAATACTATAACAATATTTCTATTATTTGTACTATGATTTCGCAAAAGTGCATTGTCCCTTCATTTATGACCAACCAAGGTGAACAAATGGCGAAAGCAACTCTTAAGAGAAATACTTAAGAAAGAGGAATATAATGAGGTAGGCGACTAAGGAAGTACGGTAGAGTCTATTGAGCTCTACCACATCCAGACATATTTCCTAAGAACAATCTCAAACATTTTTTTATATTTAATAATTGGTATAACAATAATAATTATGAATTATGTCTTTATAGTAACAAAATACGTATCTATAAGTTACATTTTCTGGCCAAACTATATAACTTCTCTAAAATTGGAAAAATCCACTCCGTCCAACCGATCTGGCCACCTCTCCTTAGATGGCGGCACGCGGTCGAATTTTCCGAAAATTACTGGCGCGCAAAAAGCGCACGTTTTCTGAAATTCGATGCGTCCGCGCGCCGTCCGCCCGCCGAACCGCGTAAGCGCAAAATTGACCGTTTTGTTATTATAGCATTATTACCAGTTTTTGCGTTTGCGCCGATCGAAAATAATTATTCGGTTACAATCCTGTTAATGGTTTGTAAATGGCCGCACTTACGTTATGGATCGAACAGATGTTTCTGAATTAGTAGAAACAATAAATTAAAGAAATTAAGCTGTGTTTATAAACTGACTAGCTGATTGCCCGTGGTTTGTTTCTCGTGAATGACTTTTTGACTGATTTCCAATCAAATATTCAAGTCCTTTTCGCCTTTGTTAGGGATGTAACATTATAAATCTGTTCTAAATTAAGGTGCCCTACCTACTCGTGAGACAAATAGGTACGTTTTCAAATTTTCGTTTTTGAGGTTTCTATAATAAGTTTAATTTAAGGTTGAATGCCGCAGAGTATTAAATTTTTTGTTATTTATTACCTAAGACCAAGAGTAAGTACAAATGTTAGGGCTGATTTACATTGATATAGTAGCTGTTTGCCAGCATCACTGGATTTCGGCGCTGGATCAGCACTGTATCAGTGTAAACATGTTACAATCCAGTCCAGCATCCGTATACAACACTAGATCAAAATAGACCGTCCGCCTATTTACATACCTAATTACTTAAAACATGGTTATGATTATGATTATGAAGTTGCGCTTTTATCCTTACTTGTACATAATTTATTGTTCTCTTACTTACCTACATATTTGCAATACTTATTGCACAATTATCCAGTTGAATAGTTTTTATACAATTTCAAACCCCATTACATTGTAGATATAAAATGGGCAATATTGCTACATATTTCTCTTTTAAATTAGGCAAATTTTTGTTCCGAAATTCTTTTTTCATTTCTATATGTTCTATCTCGCTCTACATCGAACAAAACGTCAGTCGTCCCTGTCTGAAGCTAAAATGTCGCAAAAATGTGTGCCGCGCTTTTGTGAGCATAGTTGTCGAAAAAGAAATGTCAGTTTTGTTTGAATTTTGAAAATTAATAACGTTGGCCGCCAGTGACATTTTTGTTGTCCGAAAGCGTTTTAATTAGAAATATTTTCTGATTTAGGTTTTATTTTTTGTCAGCGCACAAGGGCCCGGTGATTGTTTTAATTTCGATTCAATCGCCGCGACCGAAAGTTCGTTGTGGTTTTGTCAAATTATTTCGGACTTTAAAATGTTATGTAAAAGACTTCTTTTTACAAAATTTTATTTACCTCATGTTCTAAATGATGTACTAAACTTAGGTACCTGCCTACGAATTTTAATGCATTGCAATTTTAATGCCTACAAATTTAAAATTTAATTTAATTTAGGCTCTATAAATTGGAACTTTTCTAATATTGATAATGAGGTAGTCTTAACTAACCACACTAACAGTTCGTATGCTACGCTTCTGTTAGATTTCTGTACACTCAATGACTTAAAACAAAAAAAATTGCATTGCTAACGTTAAAAGAAAAATATTAGATTTAGTTATCAGTAGCTTTGAGGTCTCCGATTTGAAAATAAGTAAAAGTCCTTTGTCTATAATAGACAACCATCACCCACCTTTAGAGTTCAACATCTCTTTATCTCGTCATAGTTGTTACAAATCCCCCAAAAGAGTTCGCTATTGCTTCTTCAAAGCTGATTATGCATGCATTATAAATACTTTAAATTCAGTCGACTGGGATGATGAGTTTAAAAACTGCAGAGATGTAAATGACATGCTCTCAGTGTTCTATAAACACATTCATCTAGCGATAGAGAAGTATGTGCCTAAAACTAAAACAAGATCTCGTAGGTACCCAAATTGGTTTTCACATAGTAACACACATCGTAACACACAATCTGTTACGGGAGAAACTTAAATATCGAAAGAAACTGCTTACATATAACAATAATCCACTTGACCAGCTTTCCTTTAATTTAGCCAAAAAACGCTCAGAACATTTAGCATCAATATGCTACCAAAATTACATTTCCTCACTCGAGAAAAACCTACGTTCAAATCCGAAACTCTTATGGTCATTTATTTGTTAAAAATAAAAAGAGGTACGTTAATGACATGCCCAAACAAATCAAAGTTCTAGATCTAGAAGTTCTACATCTGGATAATCCAATATTTGTTTTATTTTATAAGTTTTTTGTGCAAATAAATATCATCATTTCTTTTTAGTATCAAATTATAAAGTTTAAAGTGAAATATTTTGTAGTTAGCTACTTATTTTGAATATAACAATAATAGATATTTGTTATACTCAACATAACAAAAAACTGGGACATGTTTCTTTCATGTCGGGTCTGGGTCAAAAAAGGCAGTTCTCCTTTGTAACATTTTTTCCATAAGGAAAGTGAATAGGGGATGAAAGTTTGTTAGAAAAGAAAAGTTTTTAGTTCTGCGCGGGAAAAATAAATAAATCAACGCTTGAACCCCTGCCTATACTCCTGCGCTACGATCCCCCGTGTCACGATAGGCGACACAAACATTACATCAGTTATATTCATGGCTTGAAAACAAACATTTATCTATCAAACACTTAATAACAAACTAACCCACTAATATTGTCACACAATCTGTTACCTGAGCTTACCATCCTAGACCCTAAATTGAGTTGTTTTCTAGATCATCATGGTCATTACGGGCGGAAGCAGAAATGTGCATGTTAGTTTGCTACCTTAATTTCATACAAACAAAAAAAAATCTCTAGCTTACTATCTCTGCCTTTAATATCTCTAGCTACCTCTAGCTCTAGGCGAGAATTGCCCCCGGGACGGGACTATGCAAAAAGGCTAACTAATCTACGAGGCCTTGAAACTGACTGTTTCCTCGGGTTTTTCCTGTTGGCTCCCATTCCCGTTCTCACCCGTCCCACAAGACCCCGAATATGATACATAGTCCTACTATTGTGTGATATTTATTTTAAAGAAAGAATATGTGGAAAACCTATTCCTGGTCGTAATATTTTTTATGGTGTTGAAGTAGCAGACGAGCATGCGGTGCCATTATTGTTATTACAAAACTATTACTATTATTATTCATTACAAAATCATTGCTACTATCGTCACATTAATTCAAAACAGAAGAACCGTAGAAATAGGCTCCAAACCGTGTGCAACAGCTACCAAACTTAGCCAGCGTGCCCCACAGTACACATATATTATTCGTCAACGTACGACGTCACAGGTAATATATCTCTAAAATGTCCAGGTGCGGACAGCAGGAGTGATTTATATCGACTGAAAAAATAACGTACAGTAGCAGGATAGCTGTGAAACAACGGATGCTAGAGAGAAAAATAAATTTATCTGCGAGGATTTTGTTGATGCAAGATTTTAGGGAACATTTCTGTTGTTTTAAAATTATTTCTAAAGACATACCTACATGTGATTGCTCCTATTTACAATAATATTGAGTTCAGTTGATATTTGAAAAATAATATGTCATATTAGATTCAAAGATATCACTTTTGGGATCACTCCAATGACAATACTGTAAGACTGTAACTAGTGTGATCCTACTAATATTATAAATGCGAAAGTTTGTAAGGATGTGTGTGTGTGTGTGTGTGTGTGCGTTTGTTGCTCTTTCACGCCAAAACTACTGAATGGATTTTCATGAAACATTGCAGTAATATAGCGTAGACATCTGAATAACATAATTTATTAAAATTTATAGAGATTTTTGAAGGGACTGGTTCCCCGAAGCGAAGCGAGGGCGGGTTTACTAGTAAAATAATAATTATGAAACGGAAAAGGTAGAAAAAGACATTAAAGTTAGGCCAATTTGCAAAATTTTATTTACCACCCAACCTACGCTAAGAGTATATCTAGGGATTGTATTCCGGAAAAACGGATCCGGTAATCCGGCGGATCTGGCATCATTAAAAGTAGCAATTTTTGGCAATACAATAAATCTGTTGTACCTAAATAGAAATATAAAATCAGCGGTTTTGTAAAAATCTTAAAGATTTCAATAACTCAATAATATTAAGATTTCTGACAGGATATCATAATAAAATATGTCACAAAAAATGTGTTCTATCTTTTCGGTAATATTTAGTCATTATTATGATTCTGGCAAAACATTTGCAATGGATAAAGTGTTTGGCATTAAATTGGTTACTACCCTCATTTTTCTTGTTCGTGTGAGCTCAACGCTGCTGGCGCGGGCGCAGTGCTGTTTCACGAGTCGTCCCGGTCCGAGCTCACGTGTTCGTCAAGCGAGCTCTTCGGCGTGGCTGCAATTCGTTCTTTTGTTTACTTACTTTCAAGCTGATCTGCAATCCAGCCACGAAAGACTTGTTTCTTCGTATTATTATTAGACGTGTGATTAAGGTGTAGTTGAAGGCATCTGGTGTACACGCAAAATATAAGAAGCAGAACGATCTTAGCACCAGACACCACGCAACTGGACTAAGGTTAGCGGATTCCCTTTTTGATGTGTCCATTCAGCTGTTGTTTTGTATTGCTGATTGTTTTGTAATGTTGCTAAATACATAATACAGTCCACTGCAGCATTTTTAACCACCGCTTTAGACCACCGAACCCCCGTGTTCGGAATAAATTGATTCGCCCCAGCGCTATCACCTCAAATAGTGTCTAGGTCGATTAACCCAGTAATTCCGAATGTATTTTTTTTCACGAACTACCTAAAATACTATGCTACTGCTTAAAACTACTATACTACTTAAAATGACACTTGATTCACTTTCAAACACTTCATTTTAAACCGAAAAGCAAAAACAATCCTGATTTGATCAATCACTCTGGATCGGTTCGAATTCGGTCGGATCGATGTGGATCGGGTCGAATCTGACCGGACTGAAAATGACGCCGGATAGCAATCCATAGACAAAATATCTATGTATTTTTATATATCATTTAGCATTGCCTAGATTGATGCTGAGAGTAGTGGAATGACTGGTCTCTCAACTGTCACACTATTTGATGTTATAACATGCTTACTGCGCCTTTAGTATATTTGTCTACTCAACAAAACCGTTTAACTTTAAAAAATCTAGTTTCTTCTAAATTCGTGTCTCATATAATCTTGTTAATATGAGGATCACGTTTCCAAACACCTTGCCACTAACACAGTAACAAAACTTTCCACACTACCTGTTAATCCCCTAATGACTTTATCAGAAGCTGGATACATTTACTCCTGGGAACAAGTTATGGGCTTGGTAGACTTATAGTGTTCGTTTACATTTGCCATGGTAATGCATGGTAAATTTCATGGCCACTCTGAAGTTTTGAATGACGTAAAATACTTAACATGACATGTACACACAAGCACACACACACTCACGTCTTTCACTAATCTCGCCGTTTTAGTATTAATGTTTTACAATAAAATTTATACGAACATAGGCACAGTTCCAGAACCCGTCCGGGGGAGGGCGCTGGCGACCTGTAACTCAGGTTCTTTTGACACCTACCACAGGCACCAGGCTCTCGCCAGGTACACTTGGATATAACTGTCTGAATCGCTTCGTTTACAACTATTGTACCTAAGACTTTGTAAAATTTGTAGTTATAAGTTACTATGAGAGCAAATAAATGATTATTTTATTTATTTATTATTTATTTATTTATTAGTTCGGTCGCACAGCAAAATCCCTATCTCCTCCAAGCCTTCGTTCCAACAAGAAATTGTTTATTAATTACAACCTAAACTAATAGATGCACACATTGTTCTTTATATAATACATATGTAGTTAGTCTGTCTACTTCTCTTGCCTGAGGTGATGAATCAAGGGCAATGAAAAGTACTTAATTCTAACTAAATAGCCAATGTAGGTACACAAGTCATTAAACTTTGTGGGGCGTGTCAAGTTCATTTTATTCGGACCAAATGTTATTTGAAATCTTGTTTGAAGAAATCGACAAATTAATCAAGCCCAAATACAAGGTAACTGCTGTAAATCTTTGAGGAGATCCTCTTATGGCTTTCGGCTTCATCGGATCGATTTGAGACTACAAAACATTAACAAACACTCTAGTCGCTCTTAAAATTTTTGAAAGTACCCCTTGATTTCTCTGGGTTGCCGTCATCAGATCCTCGTATCCTTATCATAGGACCACCCTTGAATATCCACTTTCTAACAAAACAGAATTATCAAAATTGGCTCATAAACGACGAAAATATCCGAACACACAGAAAAGCATATACTACCTATACGGCTGAATTGAGAACCTACTTTTTTAAAGTGGGTAAAAAAGTGTAAGTATTGTTTTGAAATGTTTCTTTATGGTATATAGAAAACAAGCTATAAATTGCATGCACAATCTAACTAGTAATCTAATTTACGAGTTATGATGACATGGGCTGTCGAAACGACTTGGCGAAGTTATAAAGAGACATTAGGACAGTGGGTCTCATTGCCCTGTTTACGACACCGTTTTTATTATTCAGGCATTTCGTGCAACACAAATTCGTCCCATTTCCAGTTTTAAAACTCTGAAGTATTTTCATAGCCTGATGTTGTAGTAATGTTTTCGTGGGTATACGTAATTAAATAACTAGTAACAGATAATTACCTTGCTAAACACACGCTAATTACATTACTTAACAACAAACCTGCAAAATAATTAATTACAAAGTAACCCTAATTTAACATCTGCTTCTAATTTAATTAACTTTCTTGTACACTCTACATTTCCATTCCTGTTAAACTAAGGAAGTTAGGTAATTCTTTTCAATTAACCAACCTTAAGTGTTTTTGAATAGGTACTTAAATAAGTAGGCATTTAATTTTCAAAATAGTTACATCTATGTTAAAAAAGTTAATAAATTTAATACCTTTTTAAGAGACTACGAAAAAGGGGACTATTTTGTATGTGTACCTTATACTATTTTGGTAATTCTTATTATTGACTAGCGACCCGGCCCGGCTTCGCACGGGTGCAATGCTGATACTAAATACACTACAGGAAAACTGTGAACGTTGTATATAAAAACATAGCGGCCCGCTCTGGGTTCGCACGGGTATAACATAATTATAATTATGGCCTATGTCACTCGCCCCGGCCGGCCAGTACCGCCGCAAGCGCTACGTCCGCGTCCCGCAATTTTAAATCTGTAATATCTTCGAAAATATTCATTTAAATCTTGTGCTTTAAAGGACCATATAGATCTATCTTAAATCAACAATGTATATAAGCTATTTAATTGGATACGGATGAATGCTGTATTGGTTAAAATCGCTTCGAAAATTAGCCATTATTTGTCGTAAAAATTAAATGACAAAAAATTTTATTGTGGGATATTCATAAGAGATAAACATGTACCATCGCGAAGTTTTCCGTAGACCTTTTCAATGTGTACAAATAATTAGTACATTATTTTGATAAATCTC
>DWJQ01000736.1:0-12938 GCA_018248915.1 Hesperia meskei straton
ATGTGTGTTTTAGGCACACTTTTGCTGGCTTCACGCTTTTGTTCACGGCACGCCGTCTATAGTTTATTGGTCTGAGACCACAGCAATGTTCCAATTTCAAAAAATCACCAATGCCATCTAATATACATTTTATGCCTTACCTTGAATAAATAAAGTTTATAATCAAACCACAGCTCCCAGTCATTGTGTTCAATCTTTAAGCAACCTTATAATAAGGTAATTGTGACTACTTTAATATTATCTAACAGTTTTAAAATGTACTCTTATCGTATGTGGAATCGTTAACCACTAAATGTCAAATGTCATCCACACTGTCACTGTCACTTTACTGTTCTGACTTCTGAGTTATAATGAGGAACGTCAAGTGCCGTAACAAGACAGAGCACAGCCCAATTATTTAACACTAATTACGTAGGTAATATTCTTACTATGATTGAAACACCATAAAGGATCAGTTTTAGACACTAATCTAAGTCTGTACTTTAATACTGTGTGTCGGATACTCGATCCATATATTCTGAACTTACGCCTATCAGGTTGGGTCACAGATAATGTCTTAAAAATTACCTACAATAAACACTATTCTTTACTCTAAATAAACAAAATAATACAGCTGTAGAGTAACCGCTACAAAATGTAGAGTAGATAAATATATAGATAAAATATTTTAATGCATTACCTGGCAACCCAGCCTCGCTTACTATAAGATATCGTCTGGTAAAACGATCAAAAACTTGTGAACCGAAAATACTCTCCTAATTATTATTTATTCTAATCTATTAAGATTCCTAAAGCCGCCTACGCGCCCCGCAACGTCTAATCTACGCACATTATCTTGTGTTTGAATATTCGTAATGCCCATTTACAAATGTACTATACTACATTTTTAGAGCCCAAGAATTTCTTCAGCTCTAAAAATATAAAAAATAATATATCAATAAATTACAACCTTAAGAAACATAAAGTTAATCCTAAATCACAATATATTCGTAGGGCATACGTTGAGCACTACTCCACTGAATTACTATACGATATTTTCACAGATACGTAATCTAAGGATACTGTGTGTGCCAGTCTCCGTGCATATCCGCCAAGGCGCACATACGAGTATCATTTGCACGCAAATCTGGCATATTGCACGCAACGTTTGAACACTCATCGGATATACTGCTCGCGTCATTTACCATATTGTGGGCATCATATCCCATATGGCGTACGTCATATTCCATATCGCGTGCATCATATCCCATATCGTGAGCATCATATCCCGTATCAGCCATGCCTCGGGTTCTTGATGAAGCCGACGCACGTAATTGGAGATAGACGCTTACGAATCGGACATGCCGAATGGTTGGCATGCGATAATTTTTAGTGACATATCTGACGCGGATTTGCTTAATTACCGGAATCAAGGCGAGATAATGTCTACTATCTATCTGGCCACGTGATTTTATACGTCTTATAACCGGCGCAAATTGCATATATCGATTACATGTGTCCAAACGTCTATATTCGCTTCGCGTATGATTCGTACGTCTAATATGTCGCTTATAACTACTTTGTATAGCTTTCGCATACGTCCCAATTTGACTTTCAATACGACTATTGGTACTGCTGCTTCTAAAAGTACTAGAACTTCCTTTGAGAAGTTCATCACGGAAACTTATCCTATATCTACGACAATTATATTCGGGAATGACTTTCGGCCTGATACATTTGTGCCAAAGAAGATCAGGTACCCGATAGTAATTCAAATTCAATTTAACCGGAGAGCGATTGAGTCTACGATTGCAGACACAACTTTCAGGGCCAGTGCGCATCGCTTCTTCGATAAACTGATGTATCCTGCTGGGTCTGCTGGCTGCCTGTTCAGCTTCGACGGCATACCGACGACGTCTCGATCTACTAGGCCGATATCGAGGGCGACGAGATCTTGGGATGCAACAACAATTGCTGTTGGTGCGTCTAACAGGTATTCCTTCGATTTCATTCTCTTCGTCTCTATTGCGGTGCGCCTTTCGATACGGCGGGCTATCGAAGCCGGCAAAATACCCATAAATAGGGCTCTCAGTACGTTGGCCGGCTCCGAATTGTGAGCAGCTATCTTCGATCGGCATTCGATTGCACGTGCAGGCTTTCCTCCGATAATCCGCAAGCTGATCGCCGCTCATCCGATTTTCGGTCGGCCTTCGATTGCATGTACATGCGTCAATTCGATCGTAGTCGATAGGCTGGTCACCTCGATCTTCGGCCAGCCTTCCATTGCATATGCAGGCGTCTTGTTGCGTAGGCTGGTCGTTCGTATCGTCGCGTTTGGGGACGCATGCGGCGCTGTGCTATACGTGGAGGCGTAGGGGCCTGGTGCGGGGGGAGCGGGGGGCGACGGGGGGGCGGTCGTCGTGCGGGCGGCGCGCGAGGCAGAGGCAGTAGGCGGCGAGGAAGAACGCGTAGGGCGCGAGCACCGCGACGTACAGCCGCGCCAAGTCCGCGGCGCCGCCCGTCTCACTCTCGAATCACTTCTCCTCGTCCTCGTCGCGGAATAGGTAGGTCGACCTGGAAATATTGGGCTATAATAATATCTTGATTGTGTAGAGCTGTTAGAAATATTTCTCTTTATGGGTCCAAATACAAATAGTATTCAGGTCAATACTTCAGTGATTTCAAGGGGCTTATAGTCAATTAGAATTCAAACAACTTTTAACAAACTGAAAAGAAATCTGATTCTACTATTATTCATGAAGGAACAGAAGTAAAAGAAAATATGTCATAGATTTAGTAAAGTGCTAAAGCGAATTAACTTCAAGAAGTTAAGTAGGAATAGGTAGAATAATAGGTACTTATATGTTGTATTTGTAGGATCTCACCAATAGGCCAAGTTGAAGAGCGCGAAGACCAGAGGGAAGGTGATACGCGAGATGACGTCGATCCGCTTGGAGCGGGTAGGGAACTTGGACATCCACAGGCGGCAGCAGTTCTTCCGCGGCGGGTTCAGGTGGATCTCGCACTGCCGCATCTTGTCGCCGCCGCCCCGCATCAGCGGTTTCTGTGGTTGCAGACCAGTCAGGGGCGACAAGAACACTCTCTAGCTTATTCCGCGCAACCAATGTGTGATTTGAATTTAAAAGCTCTCAATTTACACAATACATAATTATAGCGTTTGAATTCTGCAAATGTCGTGCGATTTCATATCTTGTAAATTGTAATGAGTTATTCTTTTACCATGAAAATATTTTTAAGCACATGGAAATATCCAAAAATTTAACAATTCATTTCTAACTGGTTATTGATCTACGATCATCATGTTCATTCATTATAACGATAAAAGACCTCAAACGAGACAGCAATAACATTACCCATCGCAATGAAAAATCTCTAATATCTCCGATTTTTTGGAAGCTTTAAACGATATTCAAAATGTAGGTATGAAATTATAGTCTGTCTGAAATAGTCTGATTGTTATGGTCTAAAACAATTACTATAATCCCAAGCTCACCATTGCAAATGTGGCATTGCTGTCAGTATCCAGCAGATCCGAAGCCGCGTCCATGCTTGCTGCCGCCTCCATCTCTTGCCTCTTCTTTTTCATGTTTTCGCGGTGCATGTCCGATCGTGACGCGTAGTTGACCAGCGCGAACTCTAGTAGAGCGCCGAATACGAATGTCAGACACACGCCAGTCCAAACATCAATAGCCTTGGTGTAGGACACGGGAGGCAGAGAGGCGTTGATACCAGATGATTGAGTGGCCATCGTCAGCAGCGTGGTTACTCCTGGAATTGTTTTTTGATGATTCAATCATTTCGATGACCTCATTTACCACAGTTATAGCAATTAGTAGTTAAATTGATATAGAAATAGCTTTTATGTAAGTCACCAATAATAATCATAGGTACTGTTTTTAATGATACAATAAATCAAAATCATAAAAAAAATAATTTGCCATTTTATTATGTTTTTCATTGGGTAAAAACTATTTTCATCTATACGATAGCCATATGATATTATAGCGTTTAACAGGGAAGCGGTTTAGGACCGCTATTTTTTTATATAACATCCTTTTTATAGTTATATTTAAATTGTAATAAAAAAATAACATAGACTAAATAAATAATGATATTATATAGAAAAAAACTTACCCAGAGATACTCGAGCAGGCACAGCACCCTGGTCCAGCCAGAACGAGACCCAGGATACGATGACCAACATGCAGCACGGGATGTAGATCTGGATCAGGTAGTAACTGAACTCACGCTTGAACAACAAGTCCACCTTCAGACAACTGTATTCACCTGGAGAACAAGATGTTACAAGTGAGTTTCAATAAGTATAGGATAGTCGTTTAAACAATGATAAGGTGCTTGAAAATAACAGTAGGTGTCCATTTCTGCGTAGATTACAGGTTTTTTTTAATCCCGTATAAAATAATAAATATGTGCTGAGATGTATTTTTCGTATTTTTGTTTTTGTCTTTAATCATAAAATACTTTTTGAAATAGTGCTAGAAACAAAAGCGACGTGAACAAAAGAATTAACATAGCCCAAATGATAAAACATAAAATAATTTGGAATCTGAAAAGGAAATGAATCGCTAAATTACTGACAAAATGCACACAATCTTATTGAGTCACCTACCAGTATTAGTCTTGCTGTTACAGTAATCAGTGAGGAACTTCTCAAGAGTAAAGCGAGGCAGGTGTAGGTTTTTCACAACCTGGACAGGGTCTCCTTCCTTCCACAGGAACACGAGGTCATCCGTCGTCCAACCATCTGTTTGAAAAGGTTAGATTTGTCAAATATCACCTGAATAGAAAATATGAACAATTCAACACTTATCATCGTACAAAGTAATAATTTATAAATAATAATTTAATTCATAATAAAAATATAGTGCATGATTGGTAAATTTCAGGCTTAACTGAAATCCATTTTTGTATGTAATGGTTTTAGTGTGTTATATTACCAAGCTTATACTATTTGCAACATAAATATCAGGAATGGATGTTATAAATACTTATAGCCCAAGGTCAGATACGCAGTTCTCGCATGTTTCCTGTGTTTCAAATTACTCTTAATTTGTTCTAAAGCTCCTAACTGTAGCTTTTAGATAAAGCGATCTCCAAGAATATTTTGTTCAAATTTATTTCAAACATGTTTTAAACCAACATTTCATCAGTGGCACATTAGAAGCTAAAAATAATTCAATAAACGCGCAATGTTAGGAAACAATGTATAAATTACTCCGCGGCGACTTGTGTTTACGCAATATACCTTTGTGTTGTATGTTTACATTAAGAAAATAAATGAAATAGTCATAAATATTGTAGGCATAATTCTATTTTTAATATCATTCTTTTCACTATTAGTATATTTAACTCTTTACCTTACTATATTTTATCATCCTCGTTACCAATCATATAATGAATCTTAAGAATTCCAAATTTCACTGGAAGTTATGAAGTTGTTAAGCTCGCAAACGCAGAAAAAAGAGAAGAGCCGATGAGGTAAATAAACGTTAAGATATTATATTCAATGTAAAGAGAAAGCACTTATTAATTTTTAATTAGGAGTACATAAAAACATGAAGTCCTAATTTTTGATTAAATATTTGCGATTAAAACAAAACAGTTGTAAGGAAAAAATAGTAGATACATGAAGATTTCGGTGAAGAGTACAATAGCCATGATAGTGAATTCAAGAAATCACCTAATTGTTATTTTTAGATTATATTGCAATAGTGTCAAATATTTGCGACGATATAACATTACTCACAGCTAGCCATCCTCAACGAACAAGTCTGCTTATCCAGTGGGTAGAGCTTCAGGTTCATGGGGCAGGAGAGGGTCAGCGAGATCCGGATGCTGTAAAGCACGTTGCCGTTGGGGAAGATCCGGATGTACACGTTGGGCATGATGATGTTGTGGAAGTGGCCCTCCTTCTCGTTGGAGAAGAAGAGATCCGGCATCCAGACGCGGTTGGCTTCTGTCAGCGTCAGGTACTTGAGACGACCTGGGTAAATAAAAATTTAGTTACAAATCTATTAAAAGTTGAAATCGACTATGTAATTACTACGTGTATAAAGAAAATGTATTACTTAGCTAAAGAGCTAACAAGTGCAACTTTAAAATTATATTATTTTTCTACGTAAAAAGCGACTTCAGTCAATTTTTTTCGATCCCAATGTAGTCGACAGAGAAGAATAATTTATCACACTATTAGTGTAATAGTTTTAACGATAAAGTGTGGCCTTAAGCCAATGTAGAATTTAAAAGGAAGACATTTACGCAAATGTGGCTTGTTTAGTTTAAATCTGAATGTAAACTCTTACTAGACTAGATCTTAAAGTTAAAAATGTCGTTGATTCTCTTCGCTCGTCAAAATAGAGATATAACCTACAACTAAAACAAAAATTGAAGCTACTCCTGACCTTATAATAAAACAAATTCAATAATAAATGCTTCCGTTAAATTTTAGGTTGGTAAAAAATATGCCCGCGTTACACTACGGAACAACACGGAACTTGGAATAATTGTCGTAAGTTTTTTTCCTGGTTTTGAATAAACAAAATACATCCTCATTTGACGTGACTTTTCTTTTTAATTCATGGAACGACAAAAAATAAAAATATTTTAGGTAAATGCAGTTTCACTCACCTCCCTGGTTATTGAATTTGAGCCTCTCATCTAACCATTGTTCTCTGAACGTCAACTGAACAGAGTATTCCTGCAATATTACAATTGTCTTTAGTATTCCATCTGGTAGGTTAAAAACTTTGGATTTCTATCAAAGCAACGCAAACCACGTAATGTGGTGGCTACCTTAATAATATCCCAAAGTTATTGGAAACTATCAATGCTGAATTTACAAATCTCCATATTTATAGAGGCGTTCTTGAAATACTAGAAGCTTCAAGGTCTCTTCGCTTAGAGTCTATTAAAAAACTACATGTAAACTTGAATGAGAACATTCGTGTTGTAGTGCTCAGTTTATCAATTCTTAATGAGGCATAGGTATTTTACGTTACCCCGAGCGCTTTTCTTTTTTTGTACTAAACTTTGTTTGTACTAAACTAACATAATTACCTAATCTTGAACGAATTACAGTGAGAATTTAATATCTAAGTACAATACGGAGTTCAATGTTTTTAGATTAATAGGTTGCTTAAAAAATAATAGTGAAAATTCTTACCAACAAATGCTGTGAGTATCAATACCTACTCTATTAAAGTTTACAGTGAAGATGATTTAAACTACAGTAATATAATGTACTGGTAATAAATACGTTAGAAGTGGTGTAAAATTGGAACTATTTGATACTATGACAAACGTACTAGATGATAGAATAGTCAAAAATGAGATAGCCACAACGGGATACCGCAAAATACCTTCAGAATTGAAATTAGAACATTCTTATTAGATTATCATGAAGGACCTCGTATTTAAATAGAAAAGTATCTATTATTCAAGCGAGGGATTCAAAAGTACATCTATTTCAAAATTTCAGAAGAATGTACACGCTAATATTTCCGTAAAGGAATCGCCAATTATTATAATCTATTTAACTACTAAAATTCCACACTCGATTACAATAACATAAAAGTGTGTTGTCGAAGGTTCTTCGTTAATAATTTAAATTCAGTATTATTTTGTTTTTCTCAATCGATCCCTCGACATCAAGGAGCAAGTCAAATGAATTATCGTTAAACAGATAAAGCTTTCAGATGCAATAAAGTTTTAGGCATGCTAGTAAAGTTAGCTTTTGGAACAGTCATTCGCTGTAAATCGCGATTGTTATGAAAAATAGTTAAGTTACAATAAATCAATTAAAGTATCATTATGGTATTGAACGAAGGTTCAAAATTAAGGAATTAAAGCTTGATGGCTTAGTATGATATTTTGAACAAAGTGAAATAAATTCAATTAACAAGTATTAAAACATTAACAGAACATGTTTTATGGTTAAATTGGAATACTTTTAAATCAAATTTTGTTTTGAAAGCGAAAACTTTTAGCTAAAGAACACAAATTGGTTAAAGAAGACAGGAAATGTAAATTTCATAATGATGATCATTACGTTGATACTGCTTGTAGTAATTATCGTGTTACGTAGACTGAAAGTTGGACAGTGATGGATGCGGGAAAGCTTGTTATGAATGAATCGCTTACTTACAATATTGGCACAGACCCAGACTCGACTCAAAACTGATTACCCGATAAAGGTAATATGGATCGTTATACCACTATTAAATATTACAAGATATAGATATGATAAAACTACAAAAACATATGTACACAAACTCGATAAGACTTAGAGAGTTACTTAGTGACTAAATAAAATTGCAAGTGCTAATTTGTGGACAAAGAACTTGAAATATAATGATAGACTAGCTTAGAAAGTATGAGCATTTTATTTTGATTTGATGGAAAAGATCACGACTGAAGTAAAAAGCTTTCAACTCCTTATAAAAATCCTAATGTTACTTATTTGTGTTGAAAATATCTATCCAAAAGCTAACTTATTAATATATCGATATAAATCGTTAGAAACTCAAAAAACCTTATTTTTTATTCAATCGTGCGCGAATTTTCAAATTGAATTTTTCATTATTTATAAAATCAGTCACAAGCATTTTTCTTGTTAGTTCATCAATAATTTCAGGATTTATTTAGTACATTTTATATCGATATAAATTTTACTTAAAGCAGAAAAATCACACCGTGCATCCTAACTACCTGGTGTCAAGCACAGCTTGAAACGAACTCACCGTCAGGAGCACTCGTTAAAGGAATGCTTGATTTTACCTTCATGCAGGCTTAAAAACCTGTACAACTAGAGCTACGAAATATAACGTCTAGCTTCGGAGCGGGGGTCACATATTGCGGTCAGGTGGTCAGCCACCGTTCAGAAGCACCAAGCCGAGTGCGGGCGCGACGAAGTCCCGATACAATAGTAATTTGTACACAACACAAATTCACATGAACAAGACAATATCGACAATGTTAATTACAGTCAACTTACACGACCAAAATAGTTTTTATGTTTATATTATCTTCATAAAATAATACAGCATGACAATAAAAGAAGCATGATTGACAAAATAAATATACAGAAAGTAAACGTTAAGTATGAGTGAAGTGTAAGTGCGGGCCGCGATACCCAGTGGCCTGACTAGAAGCGAATTGCGATACGATTCAACATTGTTCGTCTGGTTACCAATTGATCAAATCGTCTGTAGGATTAGGTGCGTTCTTTGAAGCTCGTAAATTTTGTGCTCGCTACATTTATTGCCGATGTCCATCGTGTTTTTACAGTAACGACCGGAGCGTGCCCTCTAAATAATAAATAAAAAGAAATAAAGCGCCTTAAATAAAATTTTAAAAATTAAGATAGGTAGAATTTGACTGAAGGTAAAATTTTCAAAGGAGGATTTTAATTAATCATTTTGAGAGATCAAGAAAATTGTGCTACGTGGGTCCGCACCGCACATATTTGTATCGTATTTATATAGTATTAGAAGGGAACTGAACATATAAATGAGTGTGTTAATCAACAAGGGGAAAACAGTGCAAAATAATAAAAAAGATAAAATAACAAAAGAAACAAAAGACAAATTAAAAAGTAAAAAACCACATACACATGTCCAATATACGATAGCTTGAGAATGTTTAGCAGAGTGCGAACATTGCTAAATATCCATTTGATTATGGCCAATTTTATTATAAACAAAGTTTTATGGCAGTCTTCCAATTGAACGTATATTATAATAATTTAAAACTTTGCTTTATAATAAAAGTGTCATCGAATAATTGATTACATCGTTTTATTAATTGGTCATGTGTTGAAACTCACCATCTTGTAATCATCTATTTTGCTGATGGAACGGAGGTACAGGTTGACGCGTACTAACGTTGGCGCATCGCCTTTATGAGGAAAAAACATTTAGAATGTTAATTTGTTTCCAAAACCAAGTTTTGCGACCGACCGTACGTGATTACACGTCTCTTAGAAATCAGTCATGATACGCGAAAATAATGGAATGCGAATGTTAGGTTCGTTAATGAAATGGAACTGTTTGGAAAAATAATTTGAAATTCCAGTTCATTATTTGAAGCTGATGTCCCTGAACATGAGGTCGCTAGGCCAGTTAAATAAATATTTGTCGAGTTCTAAGAAAGAAGAAACAATAAAAAACACCTAAAAATTTTGAAGAAGACACGTTTCGTCTTATATTTCCGATTCGTTTAATAAATTTCGGCTCTTTAACATTATGAAGAACTGAGCGCACTAAAAACGATTTTGGTCGTCAACACCAAAGGGAAAAATTGAAAAAAGAAATCGTAAAAAATTAAACATTACACGTGTTGGGTAAATCGCTCCTTCGCAAGCGGAGGGAATTGCCCATTCATTTGACTTGTTGGAAAGAGTCGTGTAACCGTTTTAATGTAGGAAAAACAAAAACTCATACTTTAACTTAGGCTAGATGCACGGTCCAGTCGGTCAATGAACTTACCATGGTGACGTCATCGATTTTTGATATACTTCGGACAAATATGTTCACACTCACTACCGCTGGTCCATCTAAGTACCAAGCAAAATATACGGTTGATAATAAATCACAGATTAACGTGGACTAGGCCCTACAACGTGTGGACTTTCGGTTCGTACTTGGCCACTCACCTTCTCACCTGAAAATCTTATATTTAGCTGTGGAATCTGTCAAGGTTTACTGCTACGGAGTCTAAATATAAATCTAATGTTGCTAAGGTTGAAACTAACGGAAGACAACTAAAAATTAACTCTGAAGGGAGAACAGTGTCTAATTTGGCTTGTTTATAGGAATTTGTGTTCGTGTATGATACAGAAAATTTAAATAGGGCGTCTAAGAACAAAATTTTACATAAATCGGTCGGCGAATCTTGTAGCAATTTCATTCTGGGGGATTTTAAATGAATTAATTAACATTTTGTCTACTCGTATTGATTCGTGCCAGGATTTGACTCGAATAACGGGAAACTTGCTAAATCGGTTATTAAAGCTGTCGGTTATTAAAACTTTACTGGTCAATATCTGTATAAATTGACTATGACAAAATGGAAGGCAGTTCTTATAGTGAAGTATTTGAACTACCTAATTTGCTAATATAGGTAATAATGGTGACTTAGTATGATTAAACACCCTTAAGTCGGTTCAATTATTGGTACAATGAAGACTAAATATATATTATTATTATAGAATTACAGAACTGACAGAAATATAATTTAATCATATTTAACCTGCACTTATATTAATCGTAAATTTAATTATTTAGCTAACACATTTTCAGTAAATAAATCTTTTTCCTTGTTTAAAACTTTGAATTGTAATTCAGTTTTATATTTTTTCCATTAGGCACTTCACACACGACATTCTTACACTGCCCACCCAAAAAGAAAAAAATAATCTAATAAAGATAAAAATAGGTTAAAAATATTTCTACAATGTACCTAAAAACCTATTATACTGATTTATACTTATTGCGCGCTTAAATTAATTAGTAATACATTTTAAACCAGCTACACTAAATTACTCTTATTACATTGTTGTTTATAATAATACCGTAGCGTAAAATTATTCTTAAAACCATTTAATTTTTTCTACGTTTTATATTATTATAATTCCTAAGTTACGGCATAAGCTTAGTACGAGTTTTCAATGACATAACGCGCTCGCTACGTAACTGCGAGTTACCTAAAATTTGTATGGGATCGGAGCAGAGCCACCTAGCGGGACGTAAATGGCTCAGCTTGATCCCATACAAATTTTAGCTAACTCGCAGTTACGTAGCGAGCGCGTTTTGTCACTGAAAACTCGCACTCAGCCCAAGTGATTTGGGAAATATGCACAATAACCTACATAATTATTTTTAGTTTTTTTGGCGCCATTTTTAGGGTTGCTATTAACCTAATTTAATAATTTGGTAGAAAAAGGTAGAAAGTGATAATAATATTCGATTCAGAAATTGCTACATTTTAATTATTTATTTTGACGTAACGCCCGCACTCATGCGGCCAACAAGAAGAATAAAAAAATCCTCTCGAGTTCATGCTGTGAGAACTCACCCTTAGCACACATAATCACTTTCGAGACATAATTATTCTAAAGTAAACTCTTAGTGGTAAGTACTTAACACAAAGAATAATTACTCATTTATGCCTCAAAAGAAGATTTGTTCTGCTTAATAAAATATTGGAAACACAGAAAGGTCCATTAGTAGTCCCATAGTCGAGTTGGTTATCAACAATAGTAACAAAATTATAGATAGATTAAAGGATTCTCCAATTTGTTTTATTCACAATAACCACAGGAAACGTGTAATATTTTGTTCTAGTATAATGACATTTTGATATAGGTGAGTGTCCAATACAATACTTTCTTCATATTAAGTTTTTTTTCATTTCGATTTGTCCCTGTCCATTTACTATTGTTAATAACTGCAACACAAAAAGGAAAGGGGTAACGCGTTACATACCACGATATTTCAACTTATGGATTATTTTATTTGATATTTTTCACATTTTTTGACAGATATTTTCAGCCAATTTTATTGGATTATAAGATGAAGTATCGTGACTGATGCAACACTGCAAGCTACGCTCGAACATCACTTCACTTTCGTTACTAACCATCTTTATGTCGCTTATGGTGGTAATACTTCGGACGAACAGGTTAATATTAACTATCGCCGGACCATCTGTCGAAATAGCATAATTTAACCACCAGTATACAGAATGGAAAGTAGCAAAGAATTTACACAGGGTTTAAATTTAATGTTGTCTCAAGGTACAACCACAATGTGTACGAATATTATACATACCGGCTAGTTCCTATATACTATAGCAATACAGCTCTCTATTAGAAAGATCTACACAAAATCAGCGTAGAAAAAGAATTTATTAAGAACCAC
>DWJQ01000737.1:0-12936 GCA_018248915.1 Hesperia meskei straton
GTGTCACTAATAAAATTTAAATGACATTTTTTGTTATTTTAAGAGAAAAAGTTAGCAATCTGTCTTAACCAAAAAGATTGAAAGTTAAGTCTTAATAAAACTGCATTTAAAGTTAATTTTCGAATTTGCTAGATAGGCTAAACAAGCACTGAGGCGACGAAATGGAGCTTGACAGGTCTATTCCAGGAATACGAAAGTTAGGTTTATCCCGTTATGTAATGCCATACTTAGATATACATATCTATACTTTTATGCTAGTTACTATATGAAATTGTAATCGATTATTACATTGTTTTTCGTGATAAAACTCGTTTTATGGTTTCTGGCTGAATATCTCCCTATAACTCAATTACAATTTTATCGATCCTAACGAAAAATGACACCTATAACAGTGAGCACGTTAGTAAAATATATTCATTTGAAATACTATGTATTTAATATCCCCAGCGAGTTGGTAGCATCTAGTAATAAATACAATTGTATACTTATAGGTACACCAAGTATAAAAATACATTTCTATTCAGTTACTTAGATACACAGAAAGCCTTTTAACATTGTAAATGTAACAACCAAAGCATTATAACCATAGTTACAATATTATAACTATGGTTTCGTTCATACAATGCGAGTTGCATTTTTGTTCCGCTCCGATGGCATTATTGTGACTGGATGCGGAAGAAGCATTTAGTCTGATACAATATTACGTGCACACGATTTAAACCCAGACCAACATGTTCGACAGTTACGTAAAGACAGACATACAGACCTTACCTATAGCTATCACGGCTATCAAAAACTACAGCATAGATTCAATTGAGCTTTTTCACACATAAGCCTTCCTATTATGCGGCTGAACAGTGAAGTTGGGTTTAAGAATTACAATTAACTCTGTCGGCAAAAACTTAGTTACGTTTCGAACAACCCAATAAATAATATCTTTCAATTACACAGTTCAATCAGGTTACTTAACAAACCGCATTTTGGCATTTCTGACAACATAATTATTAGTGACAACTCCTAAGAACTTCCAGAGTTTCCAATTGCAGCTTTTATATTGCTCTTATCATGTTATATGCATTTTATCTTATCTTGTATGTGCTGAAAAACGTGCGCAGATTCAAGTAAGAGCCTCATGTAATTTTACTCAATGCATTAGTAGTCAGTTTCAAGTTATCACACAATTGTTCTCACCAGCACACGCTCAATTTCTATCGTTATTCTTTTTAAATTACTTTGAACCGCACTGAAATTACGTACCTACCTGTGCCTACCTACTTAATTATGACTTTGGTGACGAAAGCGAATTAAAAATCTTGTATTGCTATATCCCAAAGATTTACCTACTCCTCAAAATCATAAAATTCCTAACCTCAATAGTAGGTATTGTCTTTTGTGTTGTTTTTGGAGTAATAATTCTCAGACCTCTCGTAACTCCCAACAATCGAGGATGAGTGCTATCCAAAAGATTTCCTTCTCGCAGATCATAAAATCCCCAACCTGAACAGTATTGTCTTTTGTGGATATTGTTTATAGCAGTAATAATTGTTCTCAAAACTCCCCAAAACCCCAACAATTGAAGATTAAGTGGGCACAGTGACGGTATGAATACAGCCGTGGCTTGTGCAACGTTCACAATTCCACTATTTATAGGGCTGCCGACGTCCGGATTCTCCGAATTTGTCCTACTTTTTATGTCAATTCGATGCATCTTAGTAAACTTTAAAGCTTAAAACGAACACAAAGTAGTTTAAAGTTTAAACGACAGTTAAGGACTTAAATTGCCTGTCAGTGAAGGATTTATGTTTTCTAAATTAGAAACGGTTTACTGCTGGATTTAGGACCGTGTTAAAATAGATGTAGTAAAACTGTTTACATTCCTTTGCATTATATATATATCTTTCTATCAGTATTTGTAAATCCACAGCTGGAAAGCCTTCTCTAAGAAGCGACACTTATACTGATCTTGCTCCTCATCTCATCTCAACTCATCAGTCTACCTAATTGGTAGCACTCTCATCTTCGTCAAGTCGTGAACGCCATTCGAGGACTTTTCTACCCCATATTATCTGCCCTTCGAATGATCCGGTCTGTCTATTGCCACTTCACTATTTAAAACCACTTAACGCTATCTAATTCCACCAATATAATGTTAGCAAGATTTTGTAAAACGTGATCAGACGAAGCTAATTCGCGAATATGGTTTATGATAACCCTAGAAGTCGACTATTGTTACGCTGAACTGAGTTTATGTTGGTATTGTTATCGGAACATAGGCTTAACGTCGACGCAATTGAAATATAAAGCGAATGTACGAATTTGTATGACGCGAGACCCACCCAGTGTGTCGCTACACATCATTGTAAGTCAGTGACAGTATTATTTGTAATGTGTATCATGTGAGGTAATAAAAAAGCTGTATCGAACGTAAGATCTAACTTTCTACAGATCGCTTTCTCCTAAAAACAAGAAGCTAGAACTCATCATCTAAAAGACTATTTCATTACAGATATATTATTATTACATACTAATACTATATTATTGATGGTCAAACGACGACGAAAATTTTTTATAAAAAATTGTTTTTTACGAGAATAATTCGTCTTCGTACAGACAGCCTTCAACTATCGTTTTATTTATACATAATACGAGCTGAGCCCGCAACTTCGTTCGCACATCGGAGTTTTTCCCACGTACCTAAATCCCATCCCACAGGAATTCTGGGATCAAAAGTAGCCTATAGCTCCATAACCTACTCTAACTTCCTGTAAAAGTCTTATAAAAATCGACAAATAGAAAGACATTTTTTGGACAGACAGACAGACAACATTTTTTGGAATGACTGACAGAACCATGACAGAACCTTCACTGATAATATGTATCTATAGATTATGTACAGATGGTTCAACAAAACATCTTAAAAATAAGTTCTTATAATGTTTTGCACTGAGCTGTCAATTACAGTATTAGGCGGTCGAGTTACCGCTGTCTTAATTTTTTGTTCCAGCTGTTTATTCCATTCAATGGCACATTTTCACTAAATTCTACTTTCTATAATCAATAAAATAGGTAGAGAGGTCAATATGAACGCCACTTAACTTATTTATCGTAGTAAGAAATCAATATTTGCAATTAGACACCTTAAGGCCTTTGTATTAAGTTTTTTTACAATTAGGTACTTACTCTGAAAAACATAAATGATGTTGGTATGCTGTACACAGAAATATATTGCTCATTGACAAAATTTTTCAAACTTGAAAAATGTGTTGGCTTAATTTAAACTATAAAACTCGGCAAAAAATAGTTCGATAAACTCGACAGAAATTATCTCAAACGTTACACTGATGGCATCAGAAAAGGAAGGAAACGGATCAACGAAAACTGCCCATAAAACTTGTGTTTAACGATTAAATCGACGGCATTACAATTTCAATACTCAATTGAACAAATAAGACGGTCTGACCTTGACACGCCGGCCAAACATTATCCTTTTGTCTCAATTGCCCCGTAATTGTCGGGGACGTCTTCAGTTCTATTCTGAGATACAATTTGCACTCACCGTTTGTTCAAATTGCACCTTAACTGAGCTAGGGGGTATCGCTGATATCATAATAAAACATGACAACGGTTCAAGCGAAACTCTACCCATGTACGGTCAAATAGAAATCGGTTTGCTCTGTTTCTGCTGTGTCCCACTTTTACAGTGCACCAGGAATATTATTATGCGATATTTTAAAGGTTATTCAAGATGCTTTATGATGATTTTTTAACTAACTCCAAAAAGAAGAGGAAGTTCTCATGCGACTGTATTTTTTGTGTGATAGCTCCTAATTTTTTACTGAGTGAGCTGATTGTGAATCTTTTTCCATTCGAAAGCTGGCGCTTGTAATGTGGTCCCATCTAAAAATTCGTTGAAATTCGTTGGCAATGACGATATCAAGCAATGAGCGACTCACTCAAATCATGAACTCGGCTTACTCAGCACATGTTTGTCAAATCTACAGTTGTACCTAATTTTTTTCGTCAACATCGTCATTATTATTCAACTAAATTGTTTGTGTTCACACTTCTCAAAGATGACCTATTGAAATAACTGTATCGTTTATTAAATGGACGTCACTATGAAATACCTCTAAAATAACCACAGGGATTTATAATTCTTCCAAAATAATATTATCTTCGTTATTAAAACTGGGGTCTTAGCGTAATGATTATAGTAAGATTATATTAAATGGAAAAGCGTAATAATTACTAAATTAAGCGGAAAGTAGATGTATAAACCGTTTTAAATAGTTATTAAGGCTTTACCAAAACAAAAACCACCATGAATTTGTTATAAACAAAAAATAGGTACATACAAAATGAAAAAAAATCACCTATAGTTGAGAGCTGAGGATATGGAATTGCCACTTCGCGCTAAAAACTATTTTATTGTGTGTTTTCACAGTTCAATTTAATTTTTAAGCAAAGTTTAATTAAGGAATTTAAAAATTAGGGCCTTCAATCTTAAATGAACTTTAATCACAGAATGGAGTATAGTTTTTCATCCTTAGCCGTTGTATTTTACATCATTTTCAAATGGAACTAATAGGGAAGATATCGTCTCCCAATCAAAGAACAGTTTTCTAAATAGTTTAATACTTACTTAATGACGAAGACACGCATCAGTCTTTTACGTTTTTGCAGTTAGTTTCATTTATTATTAGTTTCAAATTAATGCTCAGCTTGAAAGAACCAAAAGCAGAAATAGCAACTTTGTTGTATGCTATTTATAGATAGTTTGTTTCAAGTATAGCACACGGGAAATGGGGGCGGTTAAACAGCGCATAGCAAAGACCACACTCGGATATTTCCACTTGAATTATGTGTGTAGACATTAAGGGCTCATTAACATGATGTCAGTTTCTTGCCTGTTGCATACAATAAAATTGAAGCAATAAATTTCTTGCATCATCTGAACACGTTGCGTGCGACACAGACGTTGTGGTTAGGTATTGCTTCAATTTTATTGTATGCAACAGCAACAGGCAAGAATCTAGCACCATATAAATGAACCCTAACTCTGGCAGAGTTGAATTGATCATCTGACATACCTCATCTGACAGATAACTTACCTCACCTAGGCCCGTGGCTAGGCTCAGTTAATAGCATACCTACATTCCCACTTCCGTCACGCAAAAATCTTACAATTTTCCTTTTCGAGCTTCCATCGGTACCTACAGCGCGAAAAGGAACTTCATTCCGAAATCAAATATCATCGTTCACCAGCAAATTAAGTGTTTTTTTGACCGAAAAATAATGTTGAACAAAAGAAAAACTCAGACAATTTCTTGTATTTTTCATTGTCTGTGTAAAGGTGTCGTCAGCAATATGTTTGCCCTGTCGTCGGACAGTCAGCATGACAATAGTAACTACGACAATAGATGTTAGTATTTTATGAATAATACTAACAAAACAAACTATAATGCATCTGCCACTCATGATCAATTTATTTAATTAATTTTCTATTATTATTTTAATACTCATTGTGCCAGTGACTTCGTCCGTGTATAAGAGTTTTTTCCGAGGGAATCCCGATCCCGCGGGAACTCTACGATAAAAGTTACCTGTATGTTGCTCCACAACCTCCTCTATCTCCCAGTGAAAGTTCCATCGGCGATCAGTTATTGTTTTATTATGTGTAGAATAGAGAGATAATTTTTGCATCGGTAAAACTCTGGTATCCTGTTGGAATAAACACATTTAATAAAGAATACCGAAATAAACTAGCACTTGAGTTTCTGTCATACCTAGTGACTTTACTCTAATATCTTTGATCCATTTGCTCCACTCGACGACCGGAGTGGCGCGATGGTTAACAGCCGGATCGCTGTTCCGAGGTCCTGGGTTCGATTCCCAGCGAGGCGGCAATTTGAATGATGAATTTGAATTTCCGTTCTCGGTCTGGGTGTGTGTCCTTGTCTTGTGTGTTGTCCAAGGTACCCACGACACAGGGAATCCTAGTGTGGAGCTTTGAGTGTGAAGCGTTATTATTTGCGTCAGTAGTCATTTTCTGGTACCTAGTAATGAGGGTAGAACGATATTTTTCCACTATCGACTTATGACACCACAGCGACAACATAACACCATGACTGTAAAAATCTAGAAATCATTGAATCAGCCCATCTACTCGACGCATCGGGATTTGCCTTGTTTAATACTAATTACATAATTTCTTTCTTCCTTTTTCCATTTCGGTGACCCCCTACTACTAGCACTGTGTCTCCCTAGTAGGTACTGTACTAGTACTGTGTCTATGTTTGGCGGTGACCAATTGCCTTTTGAATGGTTCGCATGCTCATTCAAAATTCAATAATAATAATTTTGTGATAAACTCAACTAGGTACTTTGTTTTGCATGAAATAGCGATATGACACAAAAATTGACAGTTTCGACGAGTTTTACAATATCTTGACTCCAATTCCAAAACGACCAAGATCCACCATAGCCCACTGCCCAATCTTACGTGGTAAGACTGCTGTATTGAACAATCAACATTCCTTACGATATTTGTATTAAATTAATATAATAACGCAATAGTTTGCTTCACGCAAGCATGTCAGTAACAAATATTATCTTATAAATAATAATTAATCAGTCGCCGAAGTACTTTCCGTCTAGTTAACTCGTGTAGGTACAAACGTATTATTGTGGTTCGAAAATAAATTGAAATAATCATTAAAGCGAGGTAAAGTGCGACTTCGAACTATCATTAAAATTGTATTTTGCCGTCGTTAAAATAAAGAAAATACTTAGTTTTCAGTCAGAGTGATAGATTTCGCGAACATTTAATACGCATTCAAAAACAACTTGACTATTTATTCGTCTATGCGAGAACGTCAATCACATACGAAATATTTATGTTATATTATAGATAACTACAATTACTTTATTTTTATTTTCAGCCAAAAATAAGCCAAAACTGTCATAGTCAATTAACATAGTCATTGCGGTACAAAATTAGTCAAATATAGTGGATAAGAAGTCGCATTACCTGTTGTGTGTTGTGCTCTATGTTGTGTGTGATGTGTCCTGAGGACTGCATGGGGTCTCTCATGGATTCTAACAATAGCCTATAACTGCACACTAATACCAGCTTAAAGGAAAACATAAAGATATCCTCTCAAAATGCCGAAGGGTAAGTACCGTTGTAACAGCTAAATGTATGTAATATTCTTTATTTGATGTGAAGGAAGATCGAATAAAGATATTTTATTCGATCTCATCCTTAAACTTATATCACACGTTGTGCTACTTCTTTCCTTATGGGTACGATGTGGGTATTTTTGATTTATGTTATTGAAGACGGCATAAAATAACCATGATGTAATTAAAAGATAAAAAGGGTTAATCGAGAGAACCCTATGCATTTAATTGTATAATGCGTATGTTTATTAGATGCGGTGATATAAGTTTAAATCATAACAATTATATTTTTTTCATGTTGTTACTGTGTGTAAAGTTTTTCCTTGGCTAATAAGATTGCGTTTTTTGCTTTACATTTTCGTATATTTAAAAATCTACCTGCTATTACATAGTAATTATAAAATTAACACGTAACACGTACCATTTTGGTAGATAAGAAGAATTGAACTTGTTTTCAAGTTATTGTAATTTTTAGTAGATAGTGCAGGTCACGTATCGGTATTGGTATCCTCCTCTACAAAGCAATTTATAAAACATCACACATACATACATACATTACCTATACCTGCGTTCAGAGTAAATATCTACTTACTTGGGTGGCAGAACTTATCATCCAACGGTCGGTCACCTTTTAAATTAAATGGAGTAAAAACTAGAAAAAAAATCTAAAATGAAATTTTCATTTACAATTAAAATGAACTACATTTTGACACAAATCATACACTTCCAAGTATAAATCGTGCGTCACACAGGCTAGGTGTACCTGTTACATAAAGATCACCGAGAGATTAATAACTTTAGCCTAAGAGCTCTTGTACATGGCACGTTTTCTTGACCGTACGGCGTGTTTGCCGTGCCGTAAAAAAAACGTGCTAGCGTGTACACGGCACGGCAAAGCTAGTAATCCACACAACACTGACAACCGTGCGTAGACACAGCGAATTAACCGTAGATTTTTACGCCAAAAAAAACGTGTGTCTACAAGAGGCCTAAAGTAATTTACTTATAAAAATATACCTACTTAACTTGACGTCACGAATGAAATAAACTGCGATCGAATGTAACCGATAAAAGTGGAATTTTAATCCTTTTTGCATTGCTCTTTTATTTAAGACGCATTGTTTAGAAGTAAAAGGTGATTATCGGTAATTTGACACGGTTCGCGACCTTCAGCGTCGTCGATAAGAAAAAAATACAGTTTCAAACTATACGCATACAAACCACTAATAGAGGGAATTAACTAGTGTAACCGTCTGTAGGTATTGGAAACTGATTTAACACTGTTTACAGGCAGAAAATTCAAAACGTTATCGGTAAATCACGTGTTTGACTCTCGTGACAGCAACGAACTATCGATTGCAACGTTGAAAGAAATCTGACGAAACTTAAATGTAACATTCATTTAAACAAAAAGGTCATTGGACACAACAATCATTACTTGTTATGATTGAAGCGTCTAGGTCGAATGCCTAACCAAACACGGCAGTTCTGGGAAATATAGATCATTTACCAAAAGCAATTTATATTTAATACAATTCTAAAACGTCATCAAAACAATGATCTCACAGATGTACGAGTGTCGTAATCGATTTGGCAGGACTGGTGACGTCAGATTACCACCAAAATGCCAAGAGAATTGACAATATTCCACGTGGATTTCAACAAGACGATTACGAGTTACGAGTCGAACTCGAAATGACTGGTACGAACGGTTGCGTCCAGAGTACCTACTCGCAAGGAGTCGGTTGATTGGCGGTATCGAGTTACTCTGGTTGACGCCACTTGTATCAATGAAGTGCCATTGGGCCATTGGCTTATTGTTTGATAGTCTGTTTTACCAGCTGGAATGAGCGGTTATGGGCGCACTCGACGTATGTAGCACTCACTATGATACCAACATTGCATTCTTCTCGATCACCTACATAAATGTGTTTGTTTTGCTAATGACTCGAGACTAGAATATGTAAGTTATTTTGACACAAAATGCTGATTCAGTCAATGATCAACGTTCGGTGTGTTGTAACGTTAATTGAATTGTGTACGAGAGGAATGGAAACAACGGAGGAAAATAAAAACAAATGAATTAATCACGGCTGAGTCTACGAGTACAACGTCTGAACAATTTAGTGATGTGAAGATCGTAGAGGGCAACACTGAATTTGCCTTTTTACGTCTTATAACTAAATGCTTTGTTACCAGTGTTGACAAATTAATTACTTTTACTAAACAAATATTGTACATTATTTTTACATTTAACTATATTTTAAGTGACAGTACAAAGTAGTTGAATCTTCCATAACCGTTCCACATTTATATTTTCCATATGAGGTGAGTTACAAAGAGATGTTGTTCTCGATTTCTTCAGGTATAAATTTATACCACTTGAGTCCAATAGAGCATAAAATTAAATAATTGCTAATTAACTTGTAACATATGTACATATATTTATGACTTTTTTGCAAGCTGTGATAGTTAAAGAAATTAATTATAAATTAATATACATGCAACAGATTATTAATATAACAATTGTGAAGCTGGCAAATGGAATTCGAAATTTAAACTTTGAGAGGTAGATGGTAACGAATCTGTGATCACTGAGCATTGTTTAATGAGTAAAATGTGCGACGTATAATTAACAAAACATTTTCCCGACGATGCAACAAACAGCATCACGGCGTTTGTAACGAAGCTAATCTGCAGTAAAATCTTACAGCTGTCATTTTAGCGTTCTGTGTATCCTCGTTTCTGACGGCATGGAGCAAAAACGTATAAAGATTGCAGTAATGTTACGTGCTGAACAAGTCGAGATGCACAATAAGATCTAATTATGTCTCGATTCAGAATACATTCTCGTTATTTTTATCGGCGATAAAGATCGCCATATTACTTCGTCTGACGTTTTTGATCTGATTGGGATTTGATATGATCAGATTTTTTAATGTAGGCATTGAGCTACGGGAATTACACTGCCATTAAACATTCTAAATACAATTAGTAGGTTCACAATGAATAGTAACAGATGAACATGTTTAATACATTTGATGACCTTTATGTCGCGATATATTTGGTTTGCCTGTATTTATAACATGCTAACGCTAATTTTGAAAAGATTGGATTTGATATTTTGGTACTAAAAATGTCTAAATATTTTATTGCTATATCTGCATCTGGTAAGTTAATTAAAAGTAGGTACAGGAAATATGAAAATTTTAATCAAACTTAAATGTATTGCAAAAAGGATATGTTTATAAGTAAAACATCACCAGACACGCGGGTTTCCACTTTCTCTGAAATATGTTTTGTTTTGTTCTCGTATGTGTACCTAGTTGGGCTGTTCCATTCAAAAATGGTGTATATGCCAAGTCAATTTAATAAAGTAGGTATGCATTGGATACACTTGCATTAAATGGCTCAGTTTGAGGTTGGTTCTTTCTTCTCATAATTGTGCCCCTCTTGAGCTTGAGTCTCCTTTTAAAGTAAGAGAGGTACAGGCCGTAGTCCACCATCCTAGATACTGCACATTGGTATGATAGACTTAACATACCTTTATCTATTTGAGAAAGTGTGCGGGCTTCTTCATGATGTTCTCTTTGACCAATGCAGGTGATAATTAATTTTTAATAATTTTTGATAGTGAGGGTCCACCTTGGCTCATGGCAAGTGCAAAACCGGGGGCTCCACCGACGCGTTGCTGGTCGAAAAAGTAGTACTGGAACGACGAAGAGCCCCACATCAAATCTCTGGAAGAAGTTCGTTCCAATACAAACACATACGTGGAAACTACTTGCTCAACGAGTTCTTAAGTTATCGGCTCCCTCCTTCCTACCTATCAATTACCTATTGTACACTTGCTCAACTAATTCTTACGTTATTAGTTACCTAATTTCTATTGTACCCTACCCTTTTCACCTGTTTGCCCAATCAGTAATCAGTACCGTTATTCCAGGCGACGCCGATATGTCGCTGAAGCAGGGCAGCGGCACCGGCAAAGTCCACTTCGGTGGTCTGGACGATGTGTCCCTGTACGGCACACCAGTGGAGCCCGCGCCCCCCGCCCCCGACGCCAAGCAGGGATTCCTCCGGAACCAGCTCCAAGCGCTCTTCCAGCCCACCGACAACAAACTAGCCATGAAACTCTTCGGCTCCAAGAAGGCTCTGATGAAGGAGCGCATCAGGCAGAAGGCGGCCGGGCACTGGGTTATACATCCATGCAGTAGTTTCAGGTAAGTGTTTTTTTACCTTACCTAATTTTGGTGCGAAATTAAGGTATACCTACCATCTACTTATGCGATTTGCGCGATTAACTTGTATAGACCACGAAGGTTCATAATGAAAGTTGGAGCGGAAAATTTGTAGATGGGCATAAAAAAAAAGTTATGTAAGTAATGTAGGGAATTTAATCGTTTCAATTGCACTTTGAACTGTACTTTTACTTACTTATATTTTCACTTTTACTTATTTTATTAAAAAAAAACTTTAATACCTATAATGAATTATCACTGTACCTACCTAATTGTGATAATTACGAGACGTGCCATACGAGGCGTAACATATGTAACATTCAACCTTCTATTAGGTACATCTGAAGTGTGCGTTTGTTAGGTTTTACTTTTAAAACGAATAACATTTTAATACATTTTAATATTGATTTTGATTAGTGCTCCATATTTAATTTAGATACGTAGGTAAGTACCTAATAATATCAACGATTTATTTATAAAATTATTTTTAACATGATTCTACAAAAAATCACCTTAATTGAAACTGTAGGTTAGTCTATTTAGGTAATTCTATTAAGCGCGGCAAAATTCACAAAGGCCGGTTCAGGACGACTCGCTGAATAATAATTAGATCATAATTAAAATTCTCCATAATAAAGCAGACCTATTACAAAATACGTTCAACTCACAGACTTATAAAAAATAAGCAGACCTAACATATGGGAAAAAAGCGTGCCAGTTACAACTACATAGACATAATATACTTATAGTCCTACATGGATCTTTTGGCGCATGACTGACGTGAGAGTGACAAAGACAGCGCCTTACAGTTTGCCTTCCCTGTAAGGCGCTGTCTCTGTCACCCCTTACGTCATCCACACGCCAAAAGATCGTTGTAGGACTCTACTACACACATTGACAATTATTATTCCCATACAAAACCTTCGTGGTCTACAATTAATGTTGTCAATGTAAAAGTGTCCTCATAGTAAAAGTGAACTTCTTGTAGCTTATGAAAATGGCGGGAGTGCTTCAACCCCATTTTGTCTTTGTGTGCGTGAGTGTTGCAACAACAAAAATAAAACGAGATAGACTTTGTAGGTACGTGTCATGGGAGAGAAAGGGATGAAACTTTTGCTTACATACGTCTCTGTAGTGGTGAAAATTATGTTAGGTCTAGATATTTTATAAGTCTGTGGTTCAGCTAAACTTTGCAGCACCTGATATTTAATCTACAATTTTTTGGTATACTTATAATACTATTAAAAAAAAAAATAATGATAAAAAATAATAAAAAAAATAAATAATAAATAAATAATAATAAATAATAATTAATAAATTAATGATGATTTTAAATCCCTTTTTATATTTTAAAAGACTTATGAATAAATTTACGCACTGAATAAGTTAAGCAAAGTCCAATAAACTTTATGACTGTATCATAATAGGGAATATGCTTATTTTTTATTTTGTTGAACGCTGTCATTTTGCCGGGCTTCGTTGTGACATCAGCGTACACGATTCACTACGGAGA
>DWJQ01000738.1:0-12935 GCA_018248915.1 Hesperia meskei straton
CCGGTCGGAGTGGCGCCAATTAGGGGAGGCCTATGTCCAGCAGTGGACTTCGATAGGCTGATAGATAGATAGATAGACAGAATATCACGTGTCGACCGTCCATCCATACAATATTGCCCCCTACAGACGAGCCACCCGCGTGTAGAGTTCGCTTTGAAAGCCCGCTCACGGCGGCCTTGGCACCAGATATGTAGTTTAAAACAAGTATGAAAATCTGCTCAATCTATTTCAACATACAAATGACGCTATACGATGAGAGAATATAACCCGATTTTTTTATATAGGTAATTTGGTAAATATCTCTACGTACTTGAGTCCCCGAGCATATGGAATTGCCACTCCCCTCCAAAACCAAACTTATTACATGGGCTCACAGTTCAATTTAGCTTATAAGCAAAGTATACTAAGGCTATTTTTAGATCCCGCTGTCTATTTGAAATGTACCTTAATCCCATAGGGGGAAAGCTGGCGTCTTTGTGCCATGGGTTTGTAACGAATTCTAGATGGAATGCGAACAGAGTACCTATGTATAAGTAAGAACTTTATAAACGCTTTGAATGGCTTGAAGCGGCGCTTTTGTGGTCCTAATTAGTATGTGAAGAAGTTCCTAAGATAGCGAGAAGTTACTTCTCGGTACTTTTCATTGTAATCTACATTTATAAACAGTATGATCATGAGATGGTTTTACCGATTTGTTTTCACTTGTTATTATTTAGAGCGCCATTAATTAAAATAAATGGATTTATAAAATTAGTAAATATAAGTTGAGTTGTAGTTAATTATCTTGTACTTGTTGCGATTTTGAAGTTTGGCGCATAAAAGTTTTCAACTCAATCAGCCATCCCGCTGAGAAGTAAGGCTGTAGTGGCACTTTTAAGTCTAATAGCCTATAAACGAGCAGTTACTGAGCATCACTGCGAAGCCGACTAAAATAGAGAAGCATTATTAATGTCTCTCCAACAGTACGGCTGAAATACGAAAGAAATAGATTTTACGGTTGATTTTTGAAGCACGGTGGTTATGAAAAGCTATTGCCATGCCGCAGTATCATCGGTATTAAACTGGGTGGTACAGAGCTCAGCGATTTTAAATAATAGGGACCTGGTGTTATAAACTCCTCCATTGTTCAGCAGGGTGTACCAGGGGTAGGGGAGGTTGGCTTGGACTGAAGTTGGTTAGGATTTATAACCCCAATTAAGTCAAACCGAGGTCCTCTATGCAGAAGATCTACATATGTTCCTACCACAAGACAGTCATTGCTTGAAACAGTAAGATAATTTTAAGAATGAAATATTAAATACATACTGAATAAGGTTCCTCACAGCAGAGTATCCTCTGATTTAATTTGAGTCAGAAACGCATCGGTGATGGTTCGTATTCTTGTCCATAGGCTCAAGGTGACCGCTTACGCGAAATGGTGAGTTTCTTAGTTTGTGTCGACATAAACAACTTTGTCAAGTACAAAAAATGGACTTCAACATGTACAAGTAGAGATAACTCAAAAATTACTCGTTAAATGTCAAATTAGAAGGTATGGGATGAGACAAATAACACTAGCTTTGGAATAAAAATAAATTATCAAAATTCACAACGGAGAACATCAGATTTAGGCCTGGAGCGAACAACTTGTTCAATACCCTCAAATTATCTAACATATTTTAATTCATCCATTTCATATTTATAAATCTAGTAACATTACCTATATCATTAAAACATTTTAATTTCAAGCCTATACCTACTTATGTGCGCGGTGCGTAAGAAGACTATATTTCATTATTCCCATCATTTTCCGCAAAAACGGACATGTGCAACAATATCCTCGATCTAAAAAGCGATGTCTCATGCATATTTATATTCCAAGGCAAGGTCCTTAAGAAAGTTGCTAGTCTCGTTTAAGATACATCACGTAACACAGAACAAATACCTACAGTCGAATTGAAAAACTTTTTCTTTTTTAAGTTGGTGAAAAATAACTATCTGTGACAAATTACTGCCTCCACTTGGTATTAAACTCAGCACCGCCGCCTCACTTGGTATGCAGGATCACATCCAACAGTTTTTTAGTTTCCAATTGATAGACGTGTTTGAAGAGATGTTTTAAAGTGGGGTCAAAATTGTATTGTAAGCGAAAATTGATGATTCACTTTGAATCTAGTGATATTTTTTCAGGTAAAAGCACCCATTAAGTAACCCAGTTTGTTCATTGAAAATGAAAAAAATAGGTAGGGGAGACCGAGGGGAGTTCAAACAATTTTTACATTTTGTTTGATACACCAAATGCTATAGTAGAGTATATAGTATAGACAGAAATCGTTTGACATTAGTAACTACAAACCGATAGGTTGTTCTTTATACTTGCGAATGACTGTCATAAAGAATTTGGAAGTATTAAAATAATATTGTGGTGAAAAATCGATTCCTGAAATCATAGCGAGGTAAGATGAAACAGGGCGAGGATAGTTGAAACTTATGGCTTTGGAGAAGTATTAAGAGCTGTTAAATAAACATACGGTATAATTTAAAAGTATTCAATAAAATATAACCTTTCAAGTACGAAACAATATTTTGTACTTATATCGGTAAAGTAGGTAATTACCTACTTCTGCTGCGGGCGATATATTTTGCGGTTCGCCATACCTCTGATAGTCTTTCTTTTATAATCAGTAGGCATGCTAAAGCAAAATAAACTGGAACTGTTTCAAATCCCCTCGGTCTCCTATATTGTTTAGATGCAGTCCTGAGACCGCGTCCTTCGGATGGTTGTATTTAACCGATTTAACGATTGTTTTGTGCGTAGATAAGGAAGAATAAGGAAAAGAATGATAAGTTTAAAAATAATTGTTTAACTGACGGAAAAAGGGAGAAGGGCATAGGTAACGTTTTACAAAAAAATATTTATCTATTGATGATTTTTTTAACGAATAGAAGTTGGTCACATATTATTTTGAACAAAAATTCTAATCATAAAGGTAGAAAAATAGTGGATGGTTACGTACGCACTGATTTCATTGAGTAGATATGTGTCCTCGGTTGTTTTTTTTGTTAAAAAAGCCTATTATATTCTCTCTATTTGTTAACTTCTACTTCCACATCGTAGGCGGGCGGAAACACCGACGCAAGCAAACTGTTCGTGGTACAACTATGGTAACATTGTGGTAACAACGTGGTATAACTCAGGTAAGTGTATGGCGAAAATATTAGGCACCACTTTTTAATATTTCAGGTAAGTACCTACGTAGTAGCAGCTGTTAATCACATTATAATCATTTATGTTGTGAGAGTTACAGTTTTCATTTCTGATCATTAGAATATATTTAAGTTTTTGAATATAAATTGATCAAATAAATAGATACGTACCTAATATCGCTTTATGTGATTCTGCGTGATGTGTGTTTGAGGAAATTCGCTAATTCCTCACGGGTTTTTTTATAATTATATGAACTGAATTTGTTAATTAATGTTAGTGTTTCCCTTGTAACACATAATGTACCTACGTTAAAAATAAAAAAAAATGGATTGTCTAATGATGGATTGTCTGAAACGTTCTCATCCCTATACGTTTTGTTTATTGTTGATTGCATTTTATTGCTCTACGAATCATTCGATCCACAAGTGCTACTCGCACTTAAAAGGTGGATTATAATTGCATGTTTTAAAACACATTAAAATAGTATACAATAATCATGAATCTACGAAATGATGATACCTCGTTAAAAGGTTTTATAAAATCTACAGTAAAACTTCTTCGTTAGTAAAATTCGTAGATATAATCGGGCACTTTTAGCTTTGATAGCTTTTGTTTCAAAGTAAATGAGTTAGGAACATTCGTTACGTGATTATAATCAGTGTAGTGTCCTCAGTGCGCTATATTGTGAAAACAAACTGCGGTGCAGTGAGGGGGCGTGCACCCCCGGCCCTAACCAACCCCAACTTTAAGGGTCGCCTTACCGGGGAAGCTGAGAGGATGATGCTACGGCTTTCTCCGCAAAACTCTATAAGATTTAATTTGATTTGGACTAGTACGACTCTAACGACTCTCTAACTCTAACTCTACGACGATTCTAAGGTATATGAACCTGAATAGTTTGGTGTTGTTTACTGTAGATAAAGTTATTTCAAAATTAATTTCATTAATATTTTGTTGTGTTAAGATCCTTTCAAGAATTTATGAATGAGATCGACATAAATCAGTTAGTAGGTACAGTCAGTAAAGCGCGATGTATGAATAATGTCGGATTAAAATGGAAAAGAACGATACGCGATATTAAATGGGAGCAATATGGAGTTATACTCCTTCTTGTGGTTTACCAGGGGACGTTGACTTGCAAGAAGTAATCGTGTCACGTGTAAGAAAGGTTTTTCAATTACATATGTACCTACATAGAAAAAAGAACTGTTAATCTAATAAGACTAAACTAGCACGTACTGACTCAAGGATAGATAACTATATTCAAAATTGGGTCCTTCAGATTACATGAATATCTAGTAAGTATCTAAGTATGTTTGAGAACTCGTAACATGAATCCTGGCTATTGTTTAATAGGCCTTAACAAACAAATTGTTCAGCGCAGCGGAACACGGACGAAAAAAAAATACCTACGCTGTGTGTATCCGAACCACCCCTGCCTAGTCTGTCAGTGGCGGGAAATCGAGGAAAACGCGCGCACTCGGGGTGGCGCTCATTCCGTAGAGAAGCGCGCGGCCGCGCGCCGCTCAATCGATACACAGCCGCTTTTATAATATTAAATCAACATTAACACCCTTAAACCTTAATGCATCAAATTACACTTTAAACGGGTTTCTACGTTACAATCGGTGACCGTGACATTGCGATAGTGTAACGTAAAACGTAACTGTTGCTGTTCTTAACAAGTGCGACGCAATATCGTTTTAGGAGTTGGTAAGTGTAATACAATATAATTATTGACACGTCGCGGTGACCTACTTACCGCTTTGATTTTTAAGGAAGGGTTGATGCCTTCCATTGTTGTTGCTATTTCATTTTCTTTTCTGCATCGTGCTTAGGCCAATTTTGATTGGCATTGATTTCGTGACGAAGGTTCTAAGCAATTAATACTGTATCAATTTTAGTGGGTATCAATAGATATAATGTGGGTTATGAGATACATTTCATAACCGATTACAATCAAACATTAGATAATATTTTACTTATTTCCAATGTTTATAATTATAACACTCTATACTGCTTATAAACCACTGGTACATGCTTCCTGTAGAGTCTATACTACAATGTTGTTATGCTAGTGGTGCTGTATTTATATAAGTTGTGGTTATGGAATAGGCGTCGAAAGTCTGGCAGATTAAGTAGGTAGTGCGTGCCAAGACGCCTCAGCCTGGACGATGCCGGGTAGATTTTATGGATTAGGCCGCCTTTCAATTCTAGTAGACGTAATATTGTTTCGGAATTTCTATTTATTTATCTAACATTGAAGTCCAGTTTGCATTGTATAAAAATATTCTCATTTAAGGAAAAGGCCAAGATTGTTTATTTCAAAGGAGGATACCCTATTAGGGGCTCTAGAAAGAAATATCTGAATAAATGTTAAAAAAGTTTATCTACCGCTTACAGCGATATATATTTTATGAAAATAAATATATCATAAAAACTATAGACATTTTTTACCTATTTAACATCAAACCATATTATAGTGTAGGCTATAATTTATGAAATTGGCTTTTGAGATGGATTAATATTCCCATACAGTCATTTGCTATCTGCAAAAACGTCTTGGTAGCTATAATGGCCACTGTCTTATGAAGAACAGCAAGTACCTGAGAGCATAGGTGCTTGCATAGCGTTTAAAACACTGGAACCATCTTGGTTATAATCCAATCATCAATTACTAATATGCAGTAATATGCAATGCACGTTTTTAGGTAACTATTTTGATAAAATACAGTTTTGCGTGTCATTGACCAAGTATTATTCACGAAAAGCGTAACGTGTAGCCACGTGTACGAGTACCTTTGAGGATTTAATGCGAAGGAAATAAAAAGTAACTTGTGAAAAATATACCTACGTATTTGTGTACCTGGAGTAAAAGTACATGACTTCTGTCCACGGCGTATGCAAATTAAGAATAATGAAAGAGTCATTCTCGTTGAGTATTTTGAAGTAGACGCTGGTTTAAAACAGAGGATATTAGGGCAAGGCACACGTAGTACTTTATGGTTTTACATAAGTATGCAAAGCAGACCGTGCCAAATCCCTTGTCTGTGTCTAGAGAGCTGACGCCGCTGCATGCGAGGATTTATGTATAGGCCGAGGCAGAATCACAACTAGACTCCTTAAGACGTTTACATATATCATACAATAGTACGAAGATGACCTGTGTGACGCAATGGGTAATTATGGGAACTATGCCTTGTCGCTATTCGAGGGACCGGGGTTCGATTCTTAACGAAGCGGAAATTTGAATGAGCTTTTTACATTCTTCGTTTGGGAGTTCGTTCTCGTCCTGTGCGCGATCCATGGCGCCCACGACACGAGGAATCTTTGTGTGGGGTTTTAAGTATGTAGGGTAGGTAATTCTTCTTTAACTTTCCTACGTATTTCTTCTTTAAAAACCATCTGTACAAAACTACGGATTCAAATTATGGCCTTAACGGACGATTCACACATATCAGTGAACTCACCGTTCCGTCACAGTTCCGGCAAATCTTTCATACATTCTCGGCATTGTCGGTGCAGTGTCAGTGCTGACAATGCCGAGAATGTATGAAAGATTTGGCGGTACTGTGACGGAACGGTGACTTCACTGATATATCTGAATCATCCGTAACGGTTGATGAATGGATCAAATAGACCAGTGGTTACCGTCGAGCGGATGGCGCAGCTCGTCGACGCTGCCGGTGAGGCTCTGCAGGTTGGCCTCCTTCATCTCCTGCACCAGCCGCTCCACCTGCCGCTTCTTCTCCATTATCGCGTTCTCCAGCACGCCCACCTGCCGCAACGGTTACACGTTACACCATCACATGTCGCTCGAATAAAAAGAATTATCGAAATCGATTCGCTTCGCAAAAATTTAAAATGTTATGTAATATAAAAAAATCCAGCCGAATTAAAAACCTCTCCCTTTTTTTTTGAAATCATCATTAAGGACATGAATAGATTAATAATTTTGTAAAAAAATTTACAACATTTTAACCAGACTAGCATGAAGGGACAGTCTCTTCATGAAAAGAAGTCAAAATTTTATACAATGCCGATAATAGATTCAAAAATTTATCCAAAAACCATTAGTTTTTAAATATAGGATGACGTCACAAATAAAATTATTACAGTCGGAATAATGAGCACTGAGCACACCAGATTATGTAATCCAATACGCTGAATAATAGATAACATTATACCTAATTACACGTTTGTTCTTAAAATACGAAAACATTAACAAAATAATATGTAACCCAGTTTACGATGATTTTATATGACCTTTTTTCATTTTCTCTACCTTATAACAGCCCTGTTTTTGGGTTGGGGGTTAACAAGAATATGGTACTTACTTCCCGTTTCAAGTTCTCAGCGGTGAGGTGGTTGATCTCGGTGGCGTGCTTGGCCTGCTGGATCTGTGTCTGCAAGCACTCCATCTCCGCCAGCATCGACCGCTCCAATGCTTGTCTGGACAACCACAACAATCACTATTTATTTACTATTAACACAATACATAATACAATAATACAAAACTGTTTTGTAATTTAAAAGTACCTACCCTAACTTAAAAATCAGCTGGTTAAATGCCTGAACACAATCATATATTCATAAATAGTAGCTAAAATCCACCTCATTTCAGCCTCATCACCTTATTTCAGCTTTAAAACAAAACAAAATGGCATTTCATATTTTACAGGGACAATAATTATGTCAATAGCAAAATTGTAATAAACTGACTAAGAAGCAGTCAAGGCATCACCAAGTTGTCAGTGAAGGAAAAACACAGGGAATAATATCTCCGTACAGTCTACAAAAATATCATAGATAAACTTTAACCTGTGTAGTAATACAGAAAGATCCGTGCCCTACAGAGCACAATCAAACGCTAACCATTCTTACCTATTCTCCTGCTGGCGACTGCTAAGGATCCTCTGTTCGTTGTGCAATTCTTCCATTAGCTTCCTAATCTTATTCTTACACTGCAGCAGCTCTGTCTCACAGTTGGCCAACTTTGACCGCATTAGCACTATTTCCGACCGAAGGGTTTTCTCATTCTGTTTAACAATTTCACTCTCCTCTTCTATGTATGTTAGTGCCTGAACCTAAAAAAATGAAAAAATACTATTTATTGTTGTTACTATTTTATTGTTGGTACTATTCTACTGATTTAACATATATTTATGTTTAACTGATGATTTGTAGTAAATACTATAATTTTAACCTAATGAATCATAATGAATAAAATTTAATGGATTCAAAACGTGTTGAATAACGCTCTATGAATGAATGACTTCAAAAAGTGTACCTATTCAATCAGCAAAGTCTGTGTTAGGCATGGTTACTAGAGGCCTTACCTGCTCAGTGCTGATCCGTAGCTGGTTGTCGGCGGAACTGATCTGTTGCTGCAGCAGTTCCACCTGCCGCTCTTGCTCGCGGCCTTTGTTCTCCCAGTAACCAATCTCCGCATCATACTGGAATACCATACAACAACTTAACTTCATCTGATAGTACGTCACAGTTAGCAATAGGTGAATAAATAAATAAACAATCACATGTAATTACCACATTTTTCAGTCATGTTATAATAAACTTAATGGATACTCCAGTTACTTAACAAAGAACGTTAGAAAGAGAGGCGTTATCACTATCACAATAATTTCAACGAAAGATCAATACAACATACCAGAGAATAAATAAGTATAAAATTTTCTATATTTCTGCTTGAGTATTGATATTTTGAATTTTGCTTCACTGCAATTTTGTTTACTGGCTTCAACATCAACTTCTATGAAATGATATCTCTAAAAATTGTTATTTAACAACACCAGTATCTAATATACCTTACCTTAATAAGGTCAACCTGTTGACTTGAGAGCTTTTCCCGTTGGTAGTTGACAAGGGATACCAATTCCCTGTATTGACTATTATAGCTAACGGCCTCAGGACTGCGGCTGTCCGGACTCTCCTCTGGTAAATTGACCGGAGACATGTGCGAGGGCCGGTTGGTTCGCGTCGAATGGTTTGGGGACTTCCTTAAAGCTTGGCTAGGCGGTGGCGGAGAGCGGTAGGGAGGGGGGGGCTCTCTAAAAAGTTTAGTAAAGAAATATTGCAACATTTTTTTAAGTTATCCTGCTCCTTGTGCTATTGGGAAAACAAAAAGACGGTAATTGCGCATGGTGTATTGTATTATTTTTAATAGACAATTTTTATTATAACAAATTAAATGTTGACAAATTAAATCAGTCACTTTTCAACAAAGCTTCAGCCAAGAAAAGCATGTAAAGCACTACAACTGAATCGCAATTAAAACATTCCATGGTTGAATTTTTTAAGATGCTTGATGCTTCTTGGGCTGGTAATATACTCCACCACCAGGAATTAGATTAAATTGTATGGATAAAGAGCCCAGAGACTTCAGCAGGGTAGGTTAAGTTGGAGTAACAATCATGAGGAGTCTTTTGCAACATTTATCCACAAGCACAGAAAATAGTTCTTCAATAAATGGCATTCATTAAAGCATTCATGAGTTTCTATTGCGTATGCTGTCTAATATGTTAAGATCAAACTTTTAAAAATACACATTAGCTGTATTTTATCAATCTAGATCAAGAGTACAACAATTGCGGTTATGAATGCCATTTAATGATATGACAATAGGTAACAATTATATTAGTATTTAATATTATAAACAATAAAGGACTTACCGATAAGGTGGGACATCTTTTAATATTGAACTATCAGATTCAGGTGTTTTAGATTGCTGCACCCCTTTCACCACTCCGACTGGGTTTCCAGGTGACATATTATTTACATTGTTGTTAAAAGTTGGGGTTGTATTCATTCTATTTGGTGAGTTTTGATTATCTGCTACATTGGGACTTGAAGTGTTATGGCTCCTAAGGTAAGATAATTATTATGGTCAGACACGCATTAATTGGAATGTTGAGACTAATTGTAATTTTTTTCATTATTGTAAACATGTTTAGAAATGTGTGATCTATTAGATAAAAACATATTCTGAAATAGGTCAACAACCCAATTGAAATTAACAAATTTTGTTCAACTCAATTCATAAATACATTTACATATTCAAATATTTGGATTTACGAAGTTTTACTGATTTACTGAGACTCCATATTGTAATTATTAATGATTCATGAAAAGAAATGGTGAATGAAACACCATGTCAAATTTTTTACTTTATAGATTGATGAGTTCATAATTTTGCAATCAGCATTTTTGTGTTTTTAGGGTTCCGTACCAAAAAGGGTAAAACGGGACCCTATTACTGAGATTTCGCTGAACATCCGTCTGTCCTTCCGTCTGTCACCAGATCGTATCTCATGAACCGTAATAGTTACACAGTTGAAATTTTCACAGATGATGTATTTTTGTTGCTACAACAACAAATACTAAAACACTGAATAAAATAATTATTTAAGTCGAAATATGGCTTCGACGCCTAAGCAATTATTTAGTTACCTTGCGGTTCAAGAGATGGCGTTACTTGTGGCTACAAAAACTAAAGTAAATATTTATACTGAGGGTTTCATACAACACACCAGATTTTTTTGGCATTTTTATACATAATTGTACGGAACCCTTCGTGCGCGAGTCCAACTCGCACTTGGCCGATTTTTTTATGTTATGTTTATCCTGTTTTCACAGATACAGCATGATGATATTAACTCTACAAATCTTTAATTACAATATATATTATGTAGTTGTGCCTTGTGTAGGCTAGTTAAATATAGAAGGTACAGGTAACATGCAACATTTACAAATTGTGGAAATTGTATAATAGATAACAAAAAATATATTGTAACAAGTTTAGAAGTTAATTACCAAATGCATTAGGTAATTGAATGGTTGTTTTATTACCAAGTTAATGACAGTTCAATGCCTATTAAATGTCTTATTAAAAATGATACAAACCCATTTCCTATTGGAGATCGAGAATTGTTAGTATGTTGCAGTGGTTTTTGGTTGTTGCTGGGGTCTGACCGCCTCAATATAAACTGTATATCATTTGAATATTCACCCCATTTCATTAAGATCTGAAAATAATTAATATAAAAATCAATAGTAAAATAGAAAGAAGTAATAGATACTAGCATTTTCAAAAATATATCGTCGGTACAAAAGTCAACTCGCCAATCTGCAAATGTCAAAATGTTCAGGAAGGTAAAAGTATGTAGTGTTGTAAATTAGGGATTTCTTAAAATCAATTCAAGTTAATGAATTTGTATACTATTGCCACAGATACAATATTTTGCCACAATATGGGTTGTGTAAAAAATATTGATGTCCAATGTATGTATTTCAAAACTGCCAAAATTACACTTTGGCTAGTTGACTTTTGTACCGACGATTATATCAAAACTTTAGCGTTGCTATAAAAGTTTTTATTGAAAGTAGACAAATGTTGCGCTGGAAACTTTTACACGAGAAATGTCATTAACGGTTTAGAAAAATAAAAAATTTAATCTAACGTTGTAGTATTAATGAATTTTTTCTATTTCAATCGGACAACGCACACAAGTATTTTCTTATCGTTAATGTCTATCGGACATACAAATACATTAGATACTTGTCTCTACGAGCTTAACCGCTATTTTCGTAGTTTTCCACGAAACTTTTTGGCTGTATAAGTTGTGATAATAGTTAGACTCTATATTGCCAGCAGGTACCTAAGTACATTACTTACCTCATAACATTAACGTACGTTTTCTGTAAAAATAAATGTATGTAGGTATAAAACATTGAACAGTTGGACTTTCAATCATTGAAAGTAAACAAATTTTCTACCTTATGTTTATTATAATATTATTAATACATATACCAAATATTTGCAAATTTTTTAATGAACTTAAGAAGGAAAGAAAGAAAAATATTGGCTCCTAAGTTTTGACCTGAAAAACAATAGGTCATTATTTGCGGGTTTTATTAAATTAAACATCATTAAAATCCCTCTTTAAAACATAAGTCAAGAAAAATTGTACCTATAGTAAAAATTAGTCGCTGAACAAAATAAATGTCTTATTAATAGCTTAATAAGAACTTTTTGTCAATTACTGTTGAATAAAAAGCATTTTCTCCTCACAAAATGTATTGTTGATTAAAATACCAAGTAATGAAATACGAAAATAAATAAATAAAGTATTTCAATAATATAATATTTCCCGCAAAATAAAGCCGGAAGCCGCACAAATTTACCACAGAATCATAAATTGGTCAGAAAAGACCAAATATCAATACCAATTTGATCGCACTTACCTACTCACATGCGCACAGTTATAAATATTATTATTGTTGCAAGCAAACTTTCCTATGTACGATAGTAGTATAATTGACATAACAAAATTGTAACTTAACCAGTCCGAAAGGGCGTGGGTTCGTATCCCACCGCTGTCACCATGTAGTGAAACGACAAGTGCATGACGAACAACTCTTTTTATTTCATGTAAGAAGGTACATGTAATACATAAATTTTATACTACCTTCTAATAAATAATATTTAAGTATACTACAGTCTGTACGTCAAAGGTGATTGACAATTAATTATAGAGAACTAGTGACCAGCCCCGGCTTCGCACGGGTGATACTAAATACACTACAGAAAAACTGTGAACGTTGTATATAAAAACATAGCGGCCCGGTCTGGCTTCGTACGGGTATATAACATAATAGCCTATGTCACTCACTGAAAAAATGATTAAAATCGATCCAGTAGTTTTGATTTATTCATTACTGCCCGTGGCCC
>DWJQ01000739.1:0-12929 GCA_018248915.1 Hesperia meskei straton
CCCGCCGTAAATGAGTGACTTTGAGTTAGAACAAAAACGTGCCGACGCGTTCTCCACTGGTTGTTGTGCTCCATGCCAATCTACTTGCATACACAAATGCGCGATTTTAGCTGCAGTTGGTTGAATTACCCCCCTTAGATTGCCTTTGTTAATTATGGCTTTTGCTTTGCATATTGTTTTAAATACAGCCCAAATAAAATCCAAGGTTTTAAATTCAGTGACCTATCAACCCGTGGGATTGGTCCTAATTTTGTCCCATCCAACGGCGAAGATATACTCAATGCACATGAGCTTGTACTTGACGGGCGTTTGCCAGTTTTGGCAACCGTCGTTCTACAGTCAAATTTTATCGTCTATTTAAACTCTGTACGTATTTTTCTATGTACTTCCCTTACAATATTTGGCGGTCCGCAGTTCGTAAATGGACCGCGGTCCGCCTGTTGCCTACCGTTGGTATAGAGTGTTAATAGGTATACATTTTAATTCAAAAGTTTTATAGCTTACAAGAGAATTTCTTCAGGACAATATATTAAGTGACAACTTTGCCAATGCTGAATGCCTAGAGGGGAGAGAGACTACTTACTGTCAGGTGTCTGGTAACACTTGTTTGTCAGCTATTAATGTTATGAATATTATGTTGTACACCTTCAAAAAATAACCTTACACCAATACACAATTTATGTGTACAATCAAAAAAGGCTTTGACAAAATATTCAGCACAGCAAAACAGTCTCTGCTTAGGACCACTGCTATAGATTACCACAAATAGCTGAGGTGAGTAATGTAAGCCACTAATTAAGGACTATACTATATGACATCAATGTTTAACACATGCAACATTATTGTAATACTAATTTTTTTATGTTATGAATGGATCAAGACAATTTGAGTTAGTGTATAAATAAAGTAAGAATATTTGATACTGTTAATTACATACCAAGTCATCAGTTCATCAGATGTAAAGCCCAAATTATTTCTATCTTCCTTGCATAAAAGCATAACTAAACCATTAAGGTAGGACAATCTGTAACTGTCTGAGCCACTTCTAGGCATAGGTCTCATGTCTGGCCTCAATTCTAGGCCTACATTTTTATTGCTTGGTGAAGCTTCACTCTGGTATGCCTTCTTCAAGTACAGACCTTGTAAAATTTCCTTAATATTTTCTTCTGGAGTTTTATTTTTAGTGTCTAACCTATATAAATCGCCACCATGTTTACCTGTAATGTATTGATTCAACATTCATACAAGCCACTGCAGTTTTTGGACTAAAAAACAAGGCAATATTTTGGAAACTATCTTCGGTGTAAGCATTACATCGAGCCTCAGTATAATATCATTATAACACACACTAAACAAGTCGTATATTTACTTACCTTTTCTGCGAATTAATCTGTTTTCAACGTTGGCCATTATATCATTTTAGAACACCATTGGACCTTACCGATATCAATAAATGAGTAAAAAGTTGAGCTTTTATAGATCACATAAATTTTCATTAAATTCAAAATTAAAAGAATCAAGCATGGTACAGATCAAAAATAAGTTAACTTTCCATTCCATTCCTTTTCATTTTAGTTTTACAAAAGGCATTTTCTTTTCTGTTCTGCCGACAGAAGACAAGACAGTTTTACTGTCAGTCAGTTAGTTCCACAGACTATAAATATATTAATATTTTAATAAGACGTCCACAGATAACGTAATTATTTCTTTAATCGAATCGTATTCGAATCTATTATTTAATGATAAACGAATACTAGTAAAATACGAAACAAAAAATGCTTGCTAAAAAATATGACTTTATAGAAAAATTAATTCAACAAAGTAACTTTAAATAAGAATTAACAATATTATATCTCTTAAGACTATAAATATATTGGTTTACGGATAAATTTAGCATTCCTAATGACAAGGTTCCTTCCTTTCATTTGCATTAGTCGGTGTACATATTGGTTTATGAATTTTTTTGGTTATAAATATTGTACGTTGCCTAAAGTTAACTTTTATATTTCAGTCATTTGTTTAGGTGAATTTGAAGACCCTCAAATTTGGTACTAATGTAGTTTATTATGTATTAAATATGAAATCAAAAATTAATAACAAATTTTTATGCCTATACCTATAACACATACTTAATCATAAGTTAATTTGAAGTGATTTAAATAATCCAGGAGAGAAAGGTTTAAGCGAAAAATAAATGAATGGTAAATATAAAAAAACACGCTATTATTTAAAACCCTAAAATATTAAGTATACTTTTATTTATTTAAATTACATCCAACAGCTTATTACATTTTTTTTCAAATTGATAGCATGTACTGTACTGTGGCTCTTGGCCCTAGTAGCCTTCTACGCTTCACGCCGAGCGGGCTTATTATAAATATTTACCTCGTCTGTGTATTATATCACAAAATTTAAAATACTTGTAGGCCTGTCGAAAATTGTTTATTCTTGAAGGAGCCAGGTTCGAGACGATTCGATTAGAATAACTCGACTATTCATCGATATCAGTCCCATCTAATCAGAAAACTTCGAAAAGTTAGGCTGGGTATACAGATAAATAATAACCTGTATAATCTGTCTAAAATGCACAGCGTACAAAAGTAATAGAACGAAAGACATAAAACAAAAGGAAAATGGCGTGAAAAATGCGATTGTAATTTTTCTTTCTGTGTTGAAGACTACCTACCTAAGTGATTTGGATTTACATTCAGAAAACAATCATCTAAATTTGTTTTACTGCACCAGACATCTGAGTGTTATCGATTATTAGACAATAGTGTTGTATTTTTAATAATATATTGTACCCACCTAGCACAGTGAAGTGAAGTTACGTATATTGGCGTTCAGTGAAGTACCTTGGTAGTGAGACATCACTAAACAATTTATTTCTGTTTCTGTAAAACACTGGGTGCCTCACTGGTGTTTTTAAACAATGGAGGAAAACATTACTAAAATTGAATTGTCAGCCTGTCGGGTCTGCTTGACAACGAAAAAGCCTTTGAATCCGCTCTTTAAATATAAATTATCTGGTAATTACGCAGAAATGTTGACGGCAATCGCCGACGTGAAGGCAAGTGTTAAGATCTACCACAGTTTGACATAATTATATTTTTAGCAGTCTTTTAGTTGGTTATTACTACTTTAAAATAGGAATAGGTTAATATACAATATGAGTGAATAGTAACAGTATTTTATTGTTTTTGACTTTTAGGTTAATGCAAATGATGGTCTACCAGAAAAGATTTGTCCCAAATGCTGTGTAGTATTGGAAAAGGCATATCTGCTGAAAACAGTTGCTGAAAGGTAAATTAAACTATATTAATTAAGGGTCAACATCTGTAGCAAATAGTTGATTATCTTAAAATTAACATAATATTGTGCACACTAGTATCATACTTTTTGAGCTACCCACCAAATTGTCACATATTCCCTCTATTAGAAAGTTGTATGAATAATATTCAGTAACTAAAGTATGTTAATTGTTACGTAATGTAACATACTTTAGTTTAGTTATTAGTGTACCTTATTTGAATAGAACTGAAATGGAATATTTATTCCCACTTCTTTAAAAAAAATGTATATGGGCGACACTGATCTCTTACCATCAGATGACCATGGGTGTTTGTGAACTCTTGGTCAGTCAGCTACTTTATAATCTAACTTGTTAAACCAATTTTCATGCAGTTTGGTCTAGATTCGGTAATGGAGGTAGCATAGTTTTTATCTCAATAATATGTTCCTTTGGGATAATATAATGGTATTTAGTAGCTCCCTGACAACAAAGCTCACAATATAATCTGTGAGTAAGAACTAATTTAATTATAATATAACAAGATGCATAAAACTGTTTTTTTTATTAATGTGTAACTTAAGTATAACTAATATTTTACGTTTTAAACAGGTCAGACATGAAATTAAGAAAATTATTAGCCAAAGCGAATGAAACAATCCCTACTAAGAAAATTATATTTGACTCATTTACTGACATTAAAAGTGAGATAGGTCCTTTGGCAATTAAAAGTGAACCAAAATGGGAATTCGAAATCGATGTATTAGACCCAAATGTTACAAATTCAGCAAATATGAACAATAGTAATGATTTAAGCAACCTTGTGATTGCAAATACAGTTATTAGAAAAGTTGACAATTGTGCGGAGTCAAAATATACTGATGATAAAACAAGCCTCAGATCAAACTTTCGGAATGGTGATGATGATGTAAGTAACCATCAATGTATTTTTAATTTTATGCTACATTCCATTTTTGATAGTGATAAGTCAGATGACAACCACACACACTAGCAGATAGGCACTCTTGCAGCAAGGGTAAGTGAGGGATCCCAGATTTGATTTCTGACCAGTGCAAAAATATTGTATGTTTGTTCTAGTGTTGTATGGGGTTAGTGACATGTAATGTTTTGACTTCTCTATGCAATCTGTGACAGTTTCCCAGTACCAGATAGGAATATGAGTATGTTATGTAATATAATACACAATTTATTTTCAGTATATTGATGATGATGTATTTCATAATGACGATGACGATGACGATGATGATGATGATTATGTACCACTTATTGAGAAATCAGGAGCAGTATACTGTTTGAGGACAGTGAAGAAAATCCAAAAATAAATTCAAGAAACCAAAATTAAGTGATATAAAAGTATTTAAAGGCAAGAAAACTGTAATAAACGCAGGCAAGAAGACCATTGTTAAAAAGATAAAAGTTATGAAGACTGCAAAAAAAGATATATATGAAAGTGTTTTAGATGGCGAAATTAAAGATAATGGAAAGAGATCTAAGGCAACTACTATTACTTGTTGTAAGTTTATTAATATTCTGTTTTGCAGTACATATTTATAAAAATTGGCCAAGTGCGATTTGGACTCATCAAAAACAAAATAAAAAAAATGTAAAAGGTTATTTGTAGAATGTCATTGGAATCATTCTATTTTTGTCATCTTCACACACACACACACAAAAACCACACACATTGTTTTTGTGACATTGATTATTAAGTACAATAGATTTGTGAAGTTTAGCTTTGTATCAAAAAGAAAAATTGACACAGAATTAAAATATGTTTATTTGCCTTCTAGATCCTTTATTGAAAAATGGCACACGAGGCCCTCCAATTTTACTCAAGAGACCCAAGGATGCAACAATTTTGAAAGTGAATCCAACTTATACACCAAGGGTTTCAGAGTCAAATGACACAAGATCCGCCAAACCTAGAATAGCCAAACCAGTGATTAAAAGAGAAAAACTTGTGTGTCCGGTGTGTGGTATACTGACATTTACCTTAGGAAATCACATGGCAACGCATGATGGTACAGTAAATGACATTTTAAAATAAATATTTTCAAGAATAACAAAAAAATATACCAATTATTAAATTTTTTATTGTCTTTGCAGAAAAAAAGAAGTTTACGTGCTCACAATGTCCCAAAACATTTATACAGAAGACAAATCTCATGTTACACCTTAAACAGCATACAGGAGTTAAAGATCACATTTGCGAAATTTGTGGGGCTGGATTTTATACTCAAAAGTCATTAGCAAGGTGAATCTTCTTTACCTTCTATTATAAAATGAGCTGATCACGTTACTTCGTATGCGTGGGAGATTTTCTCGCGTAAATCCCGATCCCGCGGAAATTCCGGGATTAAAAGTAACCTTAGTTACTCCATAACCTGTCCACAATCTGTCAGTGAAAGTGATAAAAATTGGTTGAACTGCTCCGGATTTACATGGACAAAGAGAGAGATGGACAAAATTTTTTTTTGTATTGTATGACACTTCAATTTCATTTATATGTATAGGTTTGATTCTGAAAAAATACAGTTCATGTTTTAAATATAAACACAGTAACAAAATCTAATAAACGATACTGTTTCAGGCATAACCTAATACATAAAGGAGAAAGGCCATTTTCATGTAACTTGTGTTCAAAGAAATTTATAGCGGTGAGTGACAATCAAATCTTTCATAATGTCATAATATAAGTTATGCCATCGCATAAATTATGGAAAAATGTTTTCATCCCACCTATTCGAAAAAGACGACTTGGTTCGGTCTTAAGGGGATCCGAAGTTGGGGTTTTCTATTTAGCGGGCGGGAATGAATTTTCATATAACTTTTCCTGCCCGTTATTTAAATAACGGGCAGGAAAAGTAAATTCAGTTCGGATTGTTAGAAATTCATGGTTTTGTTTTGAAAAATGAGTTCTTTAGTTAGTTTAGTCGGGTTAGTCGGGTTAGTCGGGTTAGTCGGGTTAGTCGGGTTAGTCGGGTTAGTCGGGTTAGTCGGGTTAGTCAGTTTAGTTAGTTTAGTGACTGTGACAGTATTATTCCTGAATTTGAGGCGCCTTTTATTTTCTCATAGGGGGGATGAAAAGTAGAGTGTATCACTCGGGAGCAAATATTTTTGGCTCGGGCGACATACTTTGAATCCCTCGCTACGCTCGGGATTCATAAAAGCGCCCTCGCCGAAAAAATATTACTTTGCACCCTTGTAATACAATCTACTATTTAAGTTTATTTAAGTACGAAAAAAATGAAATGTGGGTTTGACTGTTGTATGAACCCATAATAAATATATTTTGTTTGCGGTCCATTCTTCAAGGACCACCCGCCGGCAGCCTTATAATGAATGTGTCATGTTGAGTTAGTCCGACCCTTTGTTTTATACTGACCCTTATCTGTTCTATGTATAATACATATATGATATACAGTGTTTAAACGGGTCCCATACCCCACATCGAATGCCAATACATCGAAGTTCATGATATCGAATAATTTCCACCGATAATTTTAACTATTTTCTTTTAATTTTGGGGTAAGAAAGGTTTAAGTCTAATATATGGTGAATGTTTTGTAAAATGTATTTTTTCCGTTCGTGCTGTGTTATGGGGCTGTTGAGTGTTGCCGGAAGCCTTGTGTAGAGTTTAGAACACATGGTACTGCGAAATATAATATTAATTCTGCAATCTCTTTGTTCACAGGTAAATACACATTATTGGCTGGTAGATCAAGGATCAAGACAAACTTCAGCTCGTCATAAACAGAATACACAACAGAATTATAAACAGAAGCATAATACTTATATTATTAAGATATAGTTTCCAAAGTTCTACTTACTTGCCTTTTTTAGAAATCACACTAGATAACCATAACCGTACTAGATAATATTTCATTTAAGTACAATACGGGTGCTCACGATATGTATTTTGTACAATGACTGAACTGGGTAACATGCAACTGGGTCTAAATAATGACGTAAATATTGCTTTTGTTTAGTTCAAAACCCTATAATAATGTACCTGATACTTATTTTAAAATAACTAATGCGTTGAATCATAAGTTCAAAACAATCGGTTACCAAAATACGCCGCCGCCGGACCAACGCGCGTGTTTAAATTCAGCGTTCGAGACGCTTATGGTGCGGCGGGACTTTCGACTAAATCATTGATGTGATGTCAGCCTCAAGTCATGATAGCCTAGTAGCTGTAGCTCGCATTCCTCACCGAGGTTTTCAAATAACGAAACCTTCAATTTTACCCCAACTTAAGCATAATATTTCAGAAAACCGGATTAGGCCAGAATTCAAAAAATCATTGCGTTACTCGGATTGCTTTAAAAATTGGACCCTTGCTTGAGTAGTTTCTATTTAATATTTTTCATGTACAGACATCAGTAAGTTAGAATTCTATGATTACATATCAGTCAGTCAGACTACGCGAAGAGCAGTAGTTGACCGGTTTTATTATATGACAGGAGGTCTTGCTAAGTATCTCGTGCAATCAATGAGTGGTCTGTGGACTGTAGTTGCATCAGCTAGTTATTAATCAGCGGTCGACCTGGTGAGCCAGTTGTGTTGGCGCCGTCTGCCGACGCATGTCTTCAGATCCATGACGAAGTCACAGATTCCTTCTTGTGTACTGATAACTATAATTTCGTAACAGATAAGATTAACATAATACGTATAATGTGTATTAACTAGGTCAATTAGTTTTTAAAGTTTAGAAATGATTAATATGTTTGGTAACAAATTCCTGTGGATTACCTATCTACAGAAATGTTGGGTTGGTACCGATTTTTTATTACTTTTAGAAGTCGGACAAGGGAAATTTCCCATGGAACCGTTGCGACTATTTTTGATCTATTGACGCCAGAAACTGACCTACCTAAGTAGGCTTAAGAGCTTCACCATGCTATTCCAGTCCCGTGTGGATTGGTGGAAAAGTTAGTGGCCAACCGAGTGACGGAAGTTTTCACGTCGCCCGAAGGCCTCCGATATACATATATGGCTGAACGACAAAAACGACATATATATCGATAACAACCGCACCAACGAATTTTTGTTATGTAGGTATTATTTGTAATTAAGAGATATTGAAGTATGTACCTACATAGTTAATTGTCGAAGCAAACCAAATTCCTTGGTTTTTCTACTGTAGACCTCAGGGTAGTCAACACTGAATAATAAGAATAAGTAAATCTCCTCAGTAGTCGATACCTCGGTACAAATAACTACAGAGTGGCATTCATCCACTGGATATAAATATTCCATCGTCCGACTACCAGACCACGTGCGCGGTGCGGCGGATGTCTGCGTGTTTGTTTATTTTTATATTAATGTATTGTGCTAAGCCTTGCAAGCGAACTGCTGATTTGAGCCTCCTTTCGGGAAAGGGATAACGATGTTATGTTATTGTATACCTTGTGTTTATGTTTCCTTAGTATCACCGTCGTCTCAGTAAATCTGTACTATATTATAATGTAGGTAAAATGTAATCTAAAGGCATTGTGTTGTATTGGTCAAAAAGAAAGCTCGCGATGACATGTACCTCATAGAAATGCCGTGTTTAAGTGTCTATACGAGTATATCTATAATCTCTGGTTTGGCGTTACGTCAGTAAGTAAAGTAATAATTAACATTACGATTTAATACAATATTGAAAATGGTCATTAAAGTATTCAAATTTTATTCACATGTCATGACCTCTCTACACTTGTGATTGTCTTACTATAATCGATACTAATAGGTACCTAAACGTAGGTAATAAATGCGAAAGTAAAAAAAAAAACTGTCGACGCATGGTGAATTGAAGAGTTTGAGAGTATCATAAGCTCCTTTTTCGTAAAAACTTCCAAATTTACAGGAAAAAACACGTTTAAACCAATATTTGATATTTTTTAACGAAATAAGTTTTACGAAGCGAAACAAGGATGAACCAGTGAACCTACTAATATAACTATGAATCAAGTTCACGTAAGTAATAGCAAACAGTTCTACGAAAAGCCCTTTTAATCTTGTCTCTGTTCAAGTAAAATAGAGTAGATATTTACGTAGGTACGCTTAGTACAAACGTAAGTAAGTCTTGTAAGTGGGTCATCGCGATAGTACGATTAGCGAGACGCGGTATAAACCACGACTGCGGTTTCTCCTGCACGCTTCTAGTACAATATATCGAACACCAGCTGACTATTATAGCTTCACTTAGAAGTTTGAAATTACTACATATTCAAATCATTGATAGGATATTTTGGACCGGCTTCAAAAAAGGAGGAAGTGCTCAATTCGTCTGTATGTCTTGTATATATGTTAACTTATTATTTTTTCCTTTGTGAATCGGATTTGATAACTTTTTTTATTCGAGGCTAGTGCTTGTCGTCTAGTCACATTTTAATTTGAGGGATAACTGATAAATAATTTTTGAGATATGTTTACTGTACCTATATCTACGTGTGTTACTTCTTCAGGTACGTATTTTCGTCACTACTACTCTATTAGAGCACTAACTTCTTTCTTCGTAATTCGAAACTTTTTTAATCCTGTGTCTTTGTTATATGTGAGTAAATAAATAAATAAATAAATAACGCTTCACACTCATAGTTCGATAGAAGCAGACGAGCCACCTGGTGTTAAGTGGTCATCGGCTCATCACATGGCCTGTGGGTATGGTATCTCCGATCCTTTGATTACATACATACACGTCTTCTAATCTATAGTGACTTACTATCACGTGTTTCGCCTGCTAGTTAGTCGATATTTCCATAAAAATATAGTGTTAGACGTAATAGCGATGAAATTTTACTGTCTTCATAGGTCCAATTACATGGTCGTCTGATTCACTGATCACAAGGCAGAGCGGATCTCGCCGTATTGATTCATGTCGAGAACGCTCAAGTATTTTGTTATTACTACAGAACAAGTATGTTTGCGTTCAGACTGCCAGTAGGGTGGCCATGCTGCTGTTTTATGAGGAATTGTGGATTCCTATGTACTAAGATATTAGGGGATATACGACATGACCAATACTTGACAATTTTTTGGCCCCTTCCAGTCCTGTCGTTAACAAATCAGTCGTATTACAATTTGCTCAGACCACTCCTCGTTCTTGGTGTTTCCGTGCTATTAAAAATATGAGCTTAAATCGTGTTTTGCAAACAGAAAGTTACAAAATAATACTTGATAGCTTGAAAAAGCGCTAAGTGGTATTTTGGAAGACCCCCACCCCCTGGACGGGTCACGTAGTATGAGTATGTTCCGTTAGGTAAATGAATAAATTGTAAGTAATTTCAGAAAAACCTTTTAATTAACAAAAGTAATATTTTGAGAAAGAGATTTAAGTTCAATCCATAGTTCTATTCTCCATACAATGTGGTTTCGGCTACTAAATCTTATATGGTGGCAATTGCAGTGACTGTTGAGTTGTCAAGTTGAGGTAATAAATAATGCAGCACGTGATCAATTTGAGGTCATTAGCTAAATTTCGACAACAGTGTGTGTTGGAATACTTTTCAGAAACTGTCCAATTATGGTAATAGTTATTAGATACGTTGTGCTACGACAATTACTACAACGAAATACTTACCACTTTCAAGTTAAAGAGATCTTTTTTTACATAACTGCACTTTTAAAATATTAATAAATTTGTTGAAATACAAAAATAAAATATATTATAAATATGTACAATTAAGTATCATACTACGTCAAGTAGGTACTTGACAAATGATTAACCCACTTTCAAACCCGAGTATATCCCGATAAAGCCATAAAATCTGGTCGCAGTAGCCGCGGGCACACGTGGCACTGAAACGCACAGGATATTATGACTGCGCTTTGTATTACGTATGGGCTGGCCGTAGGGATGTGCGCGCTTATAGATTTTGTCGATTATTTGATTTATATCAACATTGTAGTGAGATATTTGGAAATATATAGATCATAAAACTAATTACGTTATGACTAATTTATAAGATTAAGATAACACAGTTAAATATGCACATAGGTCACCTTATTGGTAAGTTACTACCAACATGATTAAAATCATTTACAAACTTACCTATTGGTCGAAGCTTAATTTGTCTCTAAGACTTCATTTTATAAAGTTTGTTACCTTTAAAATACTATACAATTTTGATGGGTTACATATTTTCTTTACAGGTTAATAATTTTTTATTTAAGTTGATAAATAAATAACTATGAACGACACTTACAAATTGTAGAAGTAATATGGAGATTATCGGCAGGTAAATTTAAACACGAAGAAATTTAAATAGCTCGTATTAACAATCGTACGTGCACCGATCAACTAGACAAGTGTATCTATATTTAAACCAATATCTGAGATCTGAGTAGAAACGGCGTTACATTATCCAAAGTATCCGCCAACACGTTTTCCATTACAAGCGCTGATCATCTAGGCAGGGACAGAGATATTACATATAATTAAAGCAATTTGCAAAGCACGTTCGTTCCACTATTCTGGGTAGCACAAAAATAAATCAAGTTACTTCCATTGACAACACAGGTATAAATTTCCCGTGGAGTATTCATTATTGTAATGGCGCTAGCGACGAGGTACCTCGAATAGGTATAACTCGCTATATTGGAGGATACTAGGAAATATTGTTTATAACTTAGGCTGTTAAATAAAGCTTCATTTAAATAGAGCACTATCATTGCCTTTTCAAGAACTTATATTTCAAATAACATGCAAATTTTTAATATAAGGTTATTTTATTTTTGTTTAATGTTTACTTATTTAATAGATCCATCAACAAAATTGTAATGCATTTTGAGTTACTATAAATTTATTAAAGTTGACATACGTTTAGGACGGTTTTCTAAATTATAGTTATGATACCTACAGACCATCTTGCTAATGCAGTTTATGTAGCTGTTTTAATAGTCCATGTCATAACTACTATATTAACGACTAAGAAACGTTATCTTAATAAGCTTATCGATAAATCTGTGGCGATTTATCGACTAGAGCCCATCCCTACGTGCGATATGGTTGGGTTCAACGCACGCACGCAACACTACTAATGAATGCAGTCGAGTGTAATGATAAAAAATAATAGGTTTTTTTAAAAGAAAGCTTGTCACATATATCTTGTAGCATGAATGGGTATAATTATATTAAGTAGGTTTGGCCCGTCCCATCGATGTATCATATTCTATTTATACCAATTTTGTATTATTGTTGTTTAATTTATAGGATTTTAGTGTGAGGTTACATTGACAAAGAGAGTCCGATAAAACACCTTTTATACCCATATTGTAATCTAGTTATATGGATTGTTTTTACAACTTATAGGTATATTCTTTTACTATGTGTCGAAGTATGTACCCGTATGTATGTTAGTAGGTACGGGTACAAATAGATTAGTGGAGATTGTTCCTGCTAATTTATATACAGGGTGTTCCGTAAGTTGTACGACAAACTGAAATGGAAGATAGCTTGGAGAGAGACTTACCAGACGTCAAAAAATCGTTTTAGTAAAAGTCTCACCGTTTTTGAGATTGTGAATTGTTGTGTGTGTGATTTGTTTGATTTTTCAAAAATCGCGCTCTCTTACCCTACTTTAACTTGCTGACTACACAAATGAGCACATTTATTTTAATATATTTTTTT
>DWJQ01000740.1:0-12917 GCA_018248915.1 Hesperia meskei straton
ATATACATATGTTTACAATATTTGGCAGTGGAATCATGTCGAGGTTTGTACGTAGTGTGTGCTCTGCGCTGCCGCCCGTATCCTCCGGTATAATTGCCGCATTGTGTCCAAAATAAATGAGCCGTTATCGTTATAGTGATCACACCAGCTACGCCAGATGACGGGCTTTGTGTTTCAAAAACGTACTTTTGAAACTTTCATTTGTATAAAAGCCTCCTTTTATCTTGGTGCAACGACGGACCGGTCTCGGCACTAGATTCCTGCCCCGCCCAGCGGCCGATACAGATCTTCAGGGGGTTAAAAATGCATCGGAATTGACGTGATGTAATAAAAAAGTCGCTCACATACCTTTTATGCAACATTGTGAAATAATTAATGGGACGGTGCGCGGCGCGGTGGTTGAAATATGTTTTAGAGTGTTTGAAATAGACAGATAAAAATTGTATTTTTAGCTCTACACAAATAAACAAACGCTAACATAACACACACACGATAACTAAGTATGTACATAGGTACGTAGTTTAAATGGTTAAGTACCTACATATTCTAAATGTTTAGGGTTAGGATAGCTGTCAATAACATATTTTATATTCATTACATTGCGTTCTATTGCCCACTAGCAGTAAAACTTGCCAAGTGTTGCTACCGATGAACGATACTCAACAAAATAAAGTACGTACGACATCGTCCTCCAACCACAGCCTAACTAAGCCATGGGAAACTAACAATTGCACGGCAAAGCAAACCTTTATTGTATACCCCTCGTCAGCAGCACCGGCACCAAGCTCCTCAGCTCCCCAGAAACGTTTAATGAGCACAAAGTCTCATGTCAAATACTTCTTTTAATGACCGATTCGAACCCCAATCCTCGTGTCGGGGACTATAATCTTCGCCGCCCTTGGATCTTCACCCTTTCATTAAAAATATAATTGAACCCTGCAATTACGTGCACAGGGTAGTTCCCACAGGGGCGTCGAGGGCCCATGGAAATAGCTTTTGGAACTTAAGTGTTATGATTTAATAAGGTTGAGCTTTTTAGGGTTAACTGGGTTCCGCCCGCGGCGACTGGCTTGCTGCTTATTGTTTTAGGGTTCTTTACACACGCTGAAAAATTGTACCGTCATAAAACGACGTGTTATGGCACAAACGTTCCATTCGAAGGGTCCTTGGTTCGATTCCCAGTAAAGTTGAAATGTGTGTGGTTGTTGTTGTTGAAAGTAGAATTGTACATTTAAATACCTAAGTTAAGATTCTAGTTAGTGATATACTTAATAACTATTGAATCGATTTCGATGTGTTTTTTATGGCTGGGAAACAGATTAATAGTTAAGTTTACGGTACGGAACCCTATCACCCGGTGTCCACTACTCAGGCACGACCGGTCCTTTATATTATCAACAATGTACCCCTGTTGAACAAACTCGGTGCGTCATATCCGCCTGTCAATAATTTATAGATTCTACAATGTTCGTATGGCATGCAACAACGCTCAATTGATACATACATACATGCACATGCGTCCACGCATACCCACACACACACACGCACACATTCAAACATAATTATTGTGTCTCGCATTAGGCTGGAGTGACAGTAGCGTCATTCGATCACCCTGTAGATGCAACTTCAATGCTTTTGAGTTCTTGAGCGGTGAAGATTTGAAAGGTTTACTTTGACAATTCCTGTTCCTAATAAGAAAAACGCCATATGCTCGCAGGAAGATTATCGGGGACGACAAACAAACTTGTGAACCACCCGGATTGAAGCAAAGGTGGAACCCGGTTGCAGGCTAGATGTTCAAGAAGTTTCTCAGGAGTAGTCAGGAGGAGTCAAGACCTAAATAATGCAGTCGTGATCGAGTTTCTTACGCTTGTTGCACGGGCACAGGTCACTCGGCCGCTCCGATCTATTCGCGGTCAACAAGTGTGTTAATGCATGTTCTCATTTCCATTTTGTCATAAAAAGTACCTAATGACAACACTTCAAGAATGTTGTAGTACCTACTAGACGTATGTAAGTTGTCTGTAAACAAGTTGATCGTTTACACCAGAGGCATCGCCGATTGATTTGACGATACAAATCGCGCAATGGCTAACACGCCGGATCGCTGTTCCAAGGGTCCTGGTTTCGATTCTCTGGAGATCTCTCTACTGGAGATTTGAACGATGAGTTTAATTTTCCGTTCTTGATTTGGGTACGTGTCCTTGTCTTCTGCGTTGTCCATGGCACCTACGACAGAGGCAAACGAAGTGTGGGGCTATCAGTGTCAAGCGTTACTTATTGTAATATTTAAATAGAAAACTAGAGGGAATAAGTGAATTTTCCCTACCTTTGTAATCCTTCACAACAAATCCAAATCCCAAATGGACAAAAACAGTATATAAGCAAAGTAGGCAGACGCCGGAACGCCCGCGCCTGTAGCAGAAACATCAAAGGAATACGTTAATACGACGTCGAGATTTTGAAGAATAACAGCTTTTATCTTTTCATAAATCTCGTTTATTTTTTCACTCGGCAACCAAGAACGTTCCTCGAACTGAATTAATGCATTTATATTAATTTCGGCCAAAGTAATTGGAGTGCGTCTAAAGTGGAACCGCATCCCTATTAACATTTCTCCCTTGTCGTACTCACTCAGCCGCAAACCGTTTCATATATTCTAAACATTTTTTCCTGAGCTCACCACTAGACATGGCCCAGGGCTGCCACTTACACGACGAGTTTGTAATTGTAATTTTTAGTCTATTTTCAAAAAAGGGGAAGGTTCTCAATTCGACTAGGTATATGTTATTTTTTTAACTCATGTATGTTGCCTCATAACTTAGCACTGGATGAACCGCTTTTAATAATTATTTTTTATTGTAGAGGGTTTTTGGGTTATTCTTAATAATGGGTTTTTTCTTTATGATTTTTTTCACATAAATTTTGACTGGGTATTCGGATTTATTTAATTACTTTTTTAATCGAAAGCTGGTGCCAGTCTTCTGATACCTTATTTGAGCGATATCTGACGAGTAATTTTGAATTACAGAGATTTTGAAGTCGGTTACTTTTTGTAATAAGTTATGTGACACGTTTAAAAATAACAAATGGTGATTTTACAATTTTCGTTTCGTTTTTTAGTACAGTAGATCATAAAATAGGATCGTCTCAATACATCAATTTCCCACTCTTCCAATCTAAAACCTCTCTTGTGTAAATCACAAAGCAATACGCTAGTACCTTGTCGGTTGTCAGATTTCACATTCCTTTGGGAATGTTACCTGGAACTCGCGAGTACACTGGGTTATACAACGCTGTGCATTAATAAATAGATATTGGTTTTGAGATTAACGTCTAATTTCCAACAATAGTGTTGAAATAGCTTAAATCACTACTACTTTCATTCGGTATATATATTAAGGATTAAAGTATTTCTGAAAATAAATGTCAAACATAAAAGAGTAGTGCGGAGTTATACTCGTGTCTCGTCTTGTAGCGAGTTTTTAACATCGTTTGAAAATATAGAAAGCGTGAGTACTTTTGATATTCAAAATGTTTAGTGCCTATGACCTGTGATGATATTAGTATAGAATAACTAGTAAACCCGCCCTCGCTTCGCTTCGGGGTCCCTTCAAAAATCTTTATAAACTTTCGCATTTATAATATTAGTAGGAAGTAGGATTAGGTACTTCACGATAGTTACCTTCTACTCTACTAAAGATTTAGGTACAGCCATAATACCTTGGTTTTGGATAACTACTTTCCACTGGTTAGTTTTTTTATTAATAAAAATTTTCGAGGTGTATAATATTATTGACATGTATATTGACGTGTATATCAATCAATATTGACTCCTATAAATACTGAAATTATATCATGTTACACCGTAACACGTAACATACCTAATATAACTAATGAAATGTCACGTGTATCAATTGGACTTCAAAAAAAATGCTGATGTATTTGTTAATTAAAAAGATGTCAAAATGTGAGTGTCGTCAACCCTACGCGCGTGGTTGGAACCCGGCACAATACGCATCGTAACAACCGATATAAAATTGAAATGCCTGAAACGTGCTTCAAAATATAATTGAGTCTTTGTGCTCTACGCGCTACTTTATAAAGGGTACTAGACATTAAATTACATGCGAATGAAAATCAACTCTGCTCCCAGACAGTAAGATTTAAAACGACTTTAGCGTGTCGAAGTCATACATATGCAAGGCACCGGCGGCGCACTTGTTCCAACTCCTGCCTATTTATTCGAAGGAAAAAGGTTTTGTATGTATGGAAATAAGTTGTAGCCGCGGGAGACGCGAGGATATTATGACTGCATTCTAAGAACATCTTAGTTTTTTAATCTCATCTTCGGCGAGTAGTAAATTAGTTTGTCCATGTTATGTTGTTCGAGTTTGAAACTTCATTAGGTGTGTACATCATGTATCTATTTAATGACTAATTAGTTACACACACATACATACGGCCCCACACTAGAATTCCGTGTTGTGCCACGGAAAACATACGAAGACATGAATACGCTCACATCCAAAGAATCCAGAAGGAACGGCAGTCCAGCATGGTAATGTTTTAAAAATTTAGAGGTGGAATATTTTGATGAAGTCTCGGTGATACAGAAATCCTTAGGCAGTCACAAAAAGAGTCTCATAGTTCTCGTAGTCTGGTGTTTGCTAGTAAAGTAGGATTCGTACTTCCTACATGTCTTTTTAAGATTCCATGTGTTATTGTGTTGAAACGTAGAAAGCTCCTAAAACATGCCGTTTCTTAGATTCTGACGTCGCACTATTGACACATACCTCACCTTTCAGCAGTAGTTGGATTAAGTCTATGATCAGTTTTGGTAACTGGTGTAGATGTTGGTTTAGATGAATGTTGGTGACTGTTAGCTATATCGCTGGGGTGAACATTACACATCTCATTATACAGAAAACAGCAAAAAGCACAGCGAAATCGACTGGCTCTTGCTCCAAAAGCTACGTGGCAGTTCGCAGTGTGTAAAAAAGGAGAAAGAAGTATTTAAGCAAGCCACGATTCACGATACATTATTAATGTAACGTACACGATTTATCTAAGTCGGCGGCGCATGGCGGGCGGCACGTGACTAATTATGTGAGTTAAATTAATAGCGGCCCGGCTGCTAACTTTTTACAGATTGCCAGCGATAACGTCGTTAGCGGCAGGTGAGCGGATTTGTATTGTAATTGATAACAGAAATAGATGGGGTTGTCGGTTACTACGATTGTGTACGGAAAGGTACCAGTCATCCATCTACTTTTGACAAGCTTTGGATCTTTGAATAGATTATAAAAAATAAATCGATCAAGTGCGAGTCGGACACGTAGAGTTCCGTACTACCGAACGACTGAAATATTAACTATTTCGAAGAGTATCGACTTGTATGAGTACTACCCCTTACTTAATCTTATTTTTATTGTGTGGTAGCTGCCATTTTAGCACGTTCTATGAAGGTTTCAGATGTCCCCCTATTTCCGTTCACAGGATAGAGCTCTGCGACAGACAGACTACCGTGACATGTTAATAAATTTCTTTATGAGACCTTTTGTGTACCGAACCCTAACATCAAATGTACCTAAATCACAAACAAAATCCTAAATATATTTATTCAAAAGCACCCAATGTAATCACAATGTCAATAATTCAATTCTGAGTACAAATATACATAATTGCCTCGAATATTTTTGTGACGCGATTCAATTTGCGTATTTAATCTCCAGCTTCCAGCACAGAGCGATGCTTTTCTCTGTAAATCGGGTGCGTCCACAACACATCCGTCAGCCGATCCTCGCAGCAAGCAGGCCGCCGCGGCCGTAATTATTTACACGGCGCTGCCGCTGACACCGGACTAATGTTCCCGCCCGGGGACGGGGCCCTCTACAACACTCCACATCGATCTGTTTGCTCCCGGAATCACGTGGCGAGGGACATTGATATGCTTTTTAGGTCGTCATACACAAGTTCCATTAATAGTAGGTATAACCTAATCTAGGAGAAATAATTCAAAGGTAGATAGGTAGTGTTGTCTTGGCAAAGATATTCGCTTGACCGATTCCGATTCATATCTGCAGGAAGACAGTCTGTTGTAGTTAAGAGATAAATGGGGGTCCAATATAAATGATATTCACGCAACGAAGCCGTGAGCGGAATGCTAGTTATTAAATGTAGGAATCTATTTCGAAGCATTCTATTCATTTATAAGTTGAGACTTGGAGCACGACCACTAGTGAGACTGCACAGTTATTCAGCGAAGTAAGATAACCCATGCAAAAGTTGGCCACCATCCGAAGCGGCTGCATTGAAGCCCCAGAGACTGCGGCGGCCTGCAGCCCTTTGATGTGCCGGATCCCCGACAGCGCTGGAAGTGATCCTTTGTGAGGCGGTCATAAATCTCGGCCGCGCTTAATGAGACCTCGGTGCTGCGGCTAGTGTAGCGCGACCTCTGCCGTCTTATCTACTTTGCTAATACTTCGAGAAAACTGTTCAGAATGTTTTTATATCATAGAAAAGCTTAGAATTTATTAAGATGGAGGTGTTGAATTGTTTTATTAATATTTAAGTAGCAAATAATATATGTATATGGTGGCAGGTGGTTAGAAGGTACACAATACTCTACATCCTATTGACAACTGCATAACAGTATCGATATTTCTTTCTCGATACCAGTAAAAAAATAATAATTATATATTCGTATGTTCAATGCTTTTCGTTTTCCCTACATTGTGGTCATATTTAAATTTTTCAGTTGTATTAATCTTAATAATATGTCGCATACATACGTCGACATTCGTCGGGTAATTAGGTATTACCTAGATCCGATAAATATAAGTCACAGAAAATGCTTTGTTTGACAAAATTTCAATCTGAAACTCTTCACTGATGAGACAGGAACAGAGTTAGGGGTCGATGCTGAGCCACAGAACCTTCGCATACAATGGAAGCGGTAGTCAATGGTACGAGTCCCGCGGCTGGCGGCGGGCGGTGGAGGGCGGGCGGCGACTCCAGCCAACTTTAATTGGAGCAAGTTTCAGTTAAAGTATTTATCCGCCCGGCGCCCCGACACCCATTATTCGTGAAGTGCCGCCGAGTTAACACGTGCACTGCTACGGCTAAAATGACGCTTTACCAGGGGTCGCTTGGTTTTTAAATAAATAAAAAAAAACTCTTATAGGTACACTCATCTAGCTAGGGGCTAGATTCGCTTTATCAGGGATGGAGTAGATAACGCAAATAATCAAGTTACCTAACCCATCACCCCACGAAACACATTTAGATACCTATCTATTTATCAGATAGACACAATATGTCTGCTTCGTCCGACCGGGAATCGAACCCAGAACGATGACAGCTCCTACAAAATCTTTAAACATCCAGAAAATTAGTTTCTCAGTCTGTTGTTTCAATTTAAATAAAGTAAGCTGTATAAGGGATTAGGTATAATTGAGTTTACAGTAATTCTTTTTTATGTTACTTGTACAACCTTTAATATTTATTAGTAACTTTTAACACAAACGTAGTGAACCTTCCCCCCTCCCCCTCCTTTCAACCACAGTAGCGTTTGACCCAACCGTCTCCCCAATTTACTTTGATTCTAAAATAAGTAAGATTTACTAACATTCAGAAGTCATTTGTATTTCTACATTTTCAGAAATGTGTCCAATGTATCGCACACACAAAATAATTAACAGCGAGGCGACTCGAGACACGCGACGATGTGAAACTATCACAGTGTTAAGGGCTTCGGTAAATATTTGACGGGAGAGTTACGAACAACTGCCTCGATGCTACAGTACAGCCGCGGCTACTACACTTAATTAGAGGTTAATTTAACAACGAGGGGCACGGTGCGTTCGCTACTGTTAAAGCCTTAAAGCTGTCTGGTGCCTACTGCTTCTCAATTTAAATTCTGTGTGGGAGTCGCTCAAAGGATTTGAATGTCTGAAGTGACAAGTTTGACCGTCAGTCCAGTTTATCTCTACAAAACGTCCGATGGCTTGTTCGCTGAAACTCTCCAAAATTATCTGCAGTGACAATGAAAGTGAAGACTTCGCGTCAAATGTTTCTTTTGAATTTAGGTACTAAGTTTTTACGCTTTACCATTCATTACTAGATTACTACATGGCCAATTACCGTCAGGAGGGATCGCAGTCAATCCAGCGATAACTTATAATTGCCTAAATCTTCGAAATATAATTATTCGTTTGGGTTTTCATACACTTTATTTTATATCGACATAAAAATCATGGTCAGCTTTGCCGTCCTATATTCTAAAAACAGCAATGCTTTGCTTAATACACATTTTCTGTTGCTATTTTATATTACAGGCGCAGTAAAAAACAGATGGTCTTTGCAAATAAACATACTTAAATAATTATAATACATATATATAATGCCTGACTATCTAAAGCCTTAAACAATCCTGGTGTACCTACCCTGCTGAACAACGCATGAGGCTGTGGTGACAGGCTGGTATCTTAACTTGGAATTCGCTGGGATTTGTGTCTCAGTTTATACCAGGCGATACTCTTGCATTATAATATATTATGATCTTTAAATAACCAAGGTTTGGTACGTAATTCCTTCTAAAATTCAATAGAAAAAAAAAGATTCGGCTTCCTATATTATATATATTAAGTAGCTATTATGTATCACGAATTCATTATTTTATTTCATGATCATAGTTGATGCAAGTATTTTAAGTGTAGCGCCATCTATGAGTCCATAGTTAAACTAAGTACGAAGATTGTACGCCCCTCATGATCGCCTTTGAAGTATTGCAATAAACTTAAACTAGATGACGTTAATCTAAAAACATAAATTAGTTTATTTCATTATTTTTCATTTAATTAACTTCGAGAAACTGAGAAAGTATTCTGGCTGAAGAATACTTTCGCCAGAATTCCGGCGGCTTGCGTCGACCCGACGTCGTGTCGTTGTCGTGATCGACAAAGTTGTGGTTAAAGAATCTTTATTGTGGTTAAAGAATTGAGGACCCGGGCGGCGTAATGGTTTCCTAGGAAAGCGGTGTCGTCATAATAATAGCGCGTCGCTATAATAATAGCGGCCGTAATACAGCGGTGAATGACGTCACCAGAACGTTGTCTGTGTAAACAAAATGGCGCGGTTTCCTGGAGAGCGGTAACTGACACCGTAACGTCAGAAACTCAGAACGTCAGAACGCGGTGCCGCCATTTGCATGACGGCCGTGTTCTTGTCGGTTTGGTGAACGTTTTATTGATAGCGGTGAAGCTATTTTTAATACGTATTTGGTGCGTATTTGTGATTTTTTTTTCGGAACAACGTAAAAAATGTGTTCCAACTCTTGGAGCAGCGAGGACGACGAAATTTTAATAGCTTTCGTTCGTAACCATGAAGCAATATATAATATAAAAAGTAAAGATCATAAAAAAACTCAACTAAAACAGAATTGGTGGCGTGAAATTGGAGAAATGTTAAATAAAACAGGTTAGTACCTAAGTATATACCTACAACTAACAAAAAGTTTATAATAATCTAATTTTCATTTTACATTACAGTACTTAATTAGCTACATATTTTATCTTATTTAAGAACAGCCTAATTTTGTGTCGCATAATTATGTTGCCACTCAATAGCCCCTCATCCATTGAAGTAATTTTTCAATGTTTCTCGTATTTGAATAGGATTCGTTTGGGCTCGAACATTGCGATTTGCCAGAGGTATTAAATTTTCAGTAGGTAGTGAAAGTGGGTCATCAACATGTTTTTGTCCAGGTGCCAGTATTTTTGCTTCCCGTAACATGTTATATAAAATACAAGCACTCACTAGTAGTTTGTCTGTCACAGCTGGGGCAGTAGCAATAGGTACGAAAAATAATCTGAAGTAACCACATAAAATTCCAAAAGTATTTTCTGTAGTTCTTCGAGCACGTGATAATCGGTAATTAAATACGGCTTTTGATAAATCACGGATTGATTGCTTTCTTGGATAGGGTTTCATCAAGTTTTCGTGGAGAGCAAAAGCTTCATCTCCCACTAAAACATGTGGTATCACATCATTTGTTCCAGGTAGGGCCTTCGATTCTGGTATATTGAATGTTTGATTTCTTATGTTTTGCCCTATTCTACTTTTTAAGTAAATACCAGCATCTCCTTCTCTTCCATAAGAACCAACATCTATGGCAATAAATTTACAATCCGCATCGACGACTGCTAGCAATACCATTGAATAATACTCCTTGTAGTTGTAATATAATGATCCACTATTGATGGGAGCCTTCAATCGTATATGTTTTCCATCAATTGCTCCCACGCAGTTTGGAAAATTCCACTTTAATAAATACTGATCACTGATTCTTTTGAGTTGATGATATTTTGGTAATGGTATAACTAATTCGAGCATAGTTTTGACAATGGCAGTACTAACTTCTTTTATTATAGCGCTTATCCAGCTATGGCTTACTCGATACTGAAAGGCAAGCGAGCGGTAAGACTCTCCTGTGGCCAGGTGCCTGAAATAAATAATGAATGGAATTAATATTAATATGGATTTGTTACTACTAAATTTGTTACCTATTACATGTTACTAAAAGATAATTTGTTTGACGGTATGACTCTATACATTTTTTGCTATAGTTACAATTTAAATAAACTTTTTACAGATTTCGATTGCTCCAAGAGATGGTGTTACATACGAGACTATTATATTCGACGTAGAGGAAAACCAGGTACTGGTTCAAGCGGAGAAGCAGCAAAGAAAAGATCTGATCTCCTGTCATTCTTGGACAGCCTTCCTTCATCCCAAAGAAGCAGTATTACTAATGTTGTAGATGAAAACATAGGAGATAATAGTGTGAAAATGGAAATCACTCATGATATCAGCGAAGGAATACAAACCCCGGAAGACGGAACTAAAATAATGGAAAATACTCACAACAGGGAAGAAACACTACCAAACACTCAGGCAACAGAAGATTATCACAAAGAAAATAATAAAGCTAAAAGCAGCGATAAGAAACGGAAACATATTGCACACAGTCAAGAACGTCTAAACTTACTTAAGAAAATTGCTGATCGGAATTCTACTCAAAGTGGATTAGATGAAAACGATCTGTTTTTTGGTTCAATGGCAAAAATAGTTAAGAAGCTGCCACCTTACGAGCAAGTACAATTAAGGTTACAAATAGGATTATTAGTTGGTAATACTGAATTACGCCAAATTTCAAACAAGTCACCTCAAGACTGTGCCTTATCTCCAAGACCCAGTACTAGCAATAGTGATTATTATTATGCAAACCTTGTTCCTTCGCCAATGTCTACCACAACTATTACGAGTAGTACTAGTGCTCCACTATTTGTAGCTCCTTCTCCGCTGGACACTTCACACATTAGGTACAGTAGATGAACAGTCAGGCAAGGACAAATATATTTAATTTCGGAAAAGTGATAATATTAAATAAATACAAAATCCAATAAAATGTTTTTTTATTGACTTACCTAAGAAGTATACACAGTTTTAGTTCTGGGGTTATTGGTTTTGTGTGTCTATTATATGGTTTGTAACTCAAATCATATCTTATGTGGTTAAGTACGTAATCAAATAACTGTGGTGTAAGGCGAAAGTATTCTCTGAATTTCTCTTCATTGCTCAGTAAACGGCGACGTACTAAAATCTCAAATGCACCTTCAGTACCACGAGATTTGAATAAATCGTCTTCCGCCATACGACTATTTTCTTCTTCTGATATTTCATCCTCCAAGTAAATTAATGCAGCTAAATCAACGTCGTCCATTTTCTATCTTGGATTTGGATACTTTTCGTTTGACGTTTATTATGAATGACGGTGTGTCAAAACGGCCGTGGAACTTTCCACATGTCATCACCGTCAAGACGGCCGTCTACTTGCGTCCGTAATATTGCGGCCGCTACATGACAGCACCGCTTTCCTAGGAAACCAAAGCTTTAGCAACAAGGTGGTAGCCGCCATTTATGAACGCCATAGTGCTTGCTCCCTTCATCGTGTTGCACTCTATTTGCTGTCTCTTTTTGTCAATATCCCCTGTCGTATAAAGATGACCATACACTTTCCAAAATAAGACTGTTGTTAATTTATAATACGTGGTAGAGAGCAGAGGCACGTTCGTTCGGGGTACTACCGCCCGCCACGATACGTTGTATAGGTTCTACCGCATAACAAATGTGTGGAGCTGGTGACACTTTGTTATATCTCAGTCCTCAAGGGCAGTAATGCATCTGTGACCAACTTTGAACGAGACTCCTACTAATAATTACTAACTGAGCCATTAATGACAACAACTTACAAGACTTACTATCGCTCATAGCACAGAGTAGATACCTAAATAGTAATTGTTCGTGCCTCAGTCCTCTTTACTAAAAGAATTATAATCAACTAATATTTTATCACCACCTTTAACTATAGGTATCTACTAATTGTCCTATTCCCCATTTGAGGCTGGCAGCTATAAAGTGTTGCATGCTCATTTACTACCTTAATTCCATAAAAAATCAACAACTTAGAATATAATGTGCAACGAATTACTTTTTACAATATCTGATAACTGCAAAATGTATTTAACAGAAATTCTTATGTCTTTTGTATTAACTATACAAGTTTTTCCCGTGGCTTACCAGCTAAGCAAAAAAAATACCGTTAAAATTATTCCATGGGAATTTATTTAGAGGAGTAAAATATCCTTTGTTTTCCCCAGAATCTCAAACCTTCTCCATATAATTTCCAATAAATTCAGCATTGAGTCAGTAGTTTGCAGATCAATTAATCCAGTGCAAAAAGGCGAAGCCAAAAGTCGTCAGTACGAGTGCCACGTCAATTGAAAACGATAAGGTGCACAGTAAACAAAATAGCATGTCATGTCCCTTTGAAAAGCCAAGTGATTACTTTGAAC
>DWJQ01000741.1:0-12915 GCA_018248915.1 Hesperia meskei straton
TATAAATTTGCGAAAAATAAAATCTTGTACTTGCTTAATCCTCTAAGATCGACCGTGAAACCTCTTGCGATCGACCGTTTGTTTATCTGCCACATAAATATTTGCCCCGGCCTCGAATCGAACCCGGGACCCCTCGCGTCGCAGGCAGGGTCGCTACCAACTAGGCTACAGGGTCGTCAAAGTAGTGTAGTAAATGTATCGTAGTGTGGTAAATATAGGTTTACATTTCCTGGTGGTGTACACTGTTTGGGGTAAATAAAACGGCAAAGTAAAAACAATAAAATAGATTTCATTTATTGTGAGACGAAAAATACAACAATGGGACTTATCACCTAAGATGGTTAGTGGCAGACTGTTAAAACAATTTATTGTTAGGTACTGCTGCGTCACAGTACGCTCCTAGTTTATGTCTTTCATCGGGAAACACTGGCACGTAACGAATATCAACCAAAATATAGCAATATACACCATGGCCTCTCTAATTCACCGAAACCGCAACTATTAACATGTCAACTTTCAATAGTTTCCATTTTAACTAAGTTTTTTTTAAAAAGGCTTTATTGATTCGAAGCTAATACTTGATTACTTACAAGATTGTTTAATAGTCGAGCTCCAAATGAAACGTAACAACTCTCAATACCGCTACTATGAAACGTTCTATACAAAATTGAACATTGCCGATTCGCTAAATCGTTCGATTTATTATAATTTATTAGATACTAAAACAAGTGGGCGGCGAGCGGTCGGCCGCTCCGGTGCGAATCTCGGTTCGACTCGTCACTAAGTCCTTTAAGTACATGTCTTAATTTATAAGTTGAAAATGCCACTGCTGCGATCCTACGTCGCCTATGTCCGCGCCCGGCGCATGGCGCATGGCCCCGGCGCTCGCATGGCGCGCGGCGCATGGCGCACGGCGCACACGCGCGCGGCGCAACGGACGCATGCGCCCGGCGCACGACTACGCTCGCGACGAACTAACCGCGGCGCGCGCGCCTCGCTATTGCTCATAGAGAAAAAATTCCAAAATCAATTCGTTACATCGTAGACTATATTTTGTTTAATAAACTTGAAGTATTTATCAATAATCAATAAGTACATTATAATAATTGAATAATTAGTATTTGTTTCGTAAGAGACTAGCATTACAAATAAATACCTTCAGCTATACAATTTAATGTTTATTTCTATTTAAACATTTCGAAGATGTTTAAGTGGACTACGTCGGTTTGTACACAAGAAGGCGGTCCCTGGTTCTTGTGTGCAAACTGTTTCGGTTGATGCGTCTACGCTTCGAGATATGACTTACATGTATACTTAGATTTAGGGGAAAAGGTCGTAAAAACAAAAAAGTTATTGAAATTTATAACAAACGCCTTAACTAATAGTTCAATAATTTAGTTTAAGTATATAAGGCGCTGGCGGGAGGGGGCGCGCGGCCGCTAATATCACTCGGCGTACAAACGATGATGCTGCGCTACAAATGAAACAACTTTATACAAAAGGATGAGCCGCCGCCGCGCGCGCCCCTCGCCGCCGCTCCACAACATGTCTTTGACAAAAGCAATACAAAACATTTCATTCCGTGTAAGAGATGACACGATTCTATGCGAATTTTTTATTTTTATTTTCAAAAAACACACGCCCATTCGCTCGTCATTGCGCTTAAATCTAAAATTAATAATTAGACAATATTTTTATTTGTTCAACAGACGCGCGCGGTGCGACGCGACGCGTATAATAATAAAATATTTTCAAAACAATCGAATAATTAAACACACTAGTTAACAACTCATGTTCAAATACACCGGTGGCGAGCGGGAGCGCTCGGTCAGACGATCCATCGTTAAAAAATCGTATATCACGGTCGTGTAAAGCGTGCGTCCGTACGCGCTCGGATACGTGCGTCCCGCGCGGCGGCCGGGGCGAGACTGAGACGGGTCGGTTACACGGCGGTCTCGGTGTGGGAGTGAGAGGAGAGTCGTTCGACGTCGAGGTCGTGGGGCGCGAGCGTGTTGTCGCACTCGACGCTGGAGTGGGAGTAGCGCTTGGAGAGCGCCGTCTGTTTGCGGAGCGCCTCGGCCAGCGCGGCGTCCGCCAGCGAGCCGCGCGAGTCCAGCCCCTGCCGGAACGCGTTCACCACGCGGATCTGCCACCACCGCGCCTCAGGTCAGTCGCCGTCCAACCGCCGCCGATCACCCTTCGCTCTGGCTCCTAACTGTCCAGAGCTACCCAACCGTTGACTAGTCCAATGGTCTTTTATTACATACATATGTATACTATTAACATATGTATACTATTAACATCTGTATAAGATTCTTTATCCAAATTTACTTCCACGGTGTGGGAGCTCCAGGTTATGTAATACTGAGAAGGCTACAATCCACGTTTGCGACACTTGGTACGATGCTACCTCTCGCCATGAATCCAGTTCACCGGGTGACAGCTGATATCCACTGCACAAACCATCTTAACTCTAAAAACGCTGGTGGTCTGGTAAAATACTTACAAGGGTTGAAACTCCCTTAGGTTCATTCTACAATTTATGTACACGTTGTTTGGTGCGTTGTAAGAACACGTGTTGCAAGAAATGGAGCGATTCGGTATGGTATTATCGAGTTGTCACGAAGTATTATTATGGCTGATGGGTGATAGCATTCGCCGATGGTATGTTGCGCAGGAACCTCAGTACCGCAAACGTGGATTGATGCCTTATACCAGGAATATGATGCCCAAACCCAAAGTGCAGATTTAGTTTAGGACTAAGGTTTACCCATCATAGGACTGAAAGTCAGATCACTGATTTCTGAGGGCGTCTCATAGCAGACACGGATTGCTTATTCTCACACGATTTCGTTCAAAATTGTGCTATTAGTGTACTGCGTCGTGTTGTATCTCACCTTTACGACGCTCCTGGGGGCATTGAAAGCGTTACATAGGAGTGCGCCTAAAGTCCAATTGAATATTGCCAGAGCGAAACGGGTGTCGGCGTTATTGGTCCCTCCTTCTTATTCATCACTCACGCGGCCAAACAAATTGACGACTTTGTTGAAAACTTCCGAAAAATATATTTAAAATTATGAAAATTATATCTATTGTCTTCTTTGTTTTGCCACGCATCATAGTGTCGAATGAGAAGGAGGCGTCACAAGTGTAGAATAATACATTTGTTGAAGATAACATGAATAAAAGCACACCGAGCCATAGAAAAGAGGCGAGAAAGCGGTAGGTATTTCAAAATTCCAGTCACAGATATGGGTACTGTAGCCGGTCCACCGTCGGGCATGCCATGCAGTGATAACTACCCTCCGTCTCTCTGAATACAGACATCGTCGTATCGCACCTTGGTCTTGTCGGTACATGCGTTCTGTGACTGCATTTGGACATTGACCTATGAGCTAGGCGAAGCTCTACCCGCGGCGATGCAGCGAAGCAGTGACGTCATCCACTCGCCGATGTCCGATCGCCGCGACACAAGCTCGCCCTATCCCCGTGATACATCGACATTAAGCTCGTACTAAAAGCTATTCCAACGATGATTTGGACAGTTACATCGGTTACATCGGAAGCGTCCGTGACGAATCCCTGCGTATGGAGCTTGCGGTGGAATCCCACGGATAACGGTTGAGTGCAAATGTGAGGCAAAAAAATATATACATTACGCTAGCATGTCGTCCGCAGGTGATGGATGAGGCCAACAAAAAATACAGCGTCGATGTCAGGAGTTCCTCTAACTATGACTTCTGTACAGCTTCTAAGGAAAACTTGCGTTTATGAAGGATCTAAATACGTACTGCTAGCGGCGTCTAGTTAGGCTTTCTACGATGATTCAGAAATGGAACATGTGAAGATGAAAATTTCGAATTTGATCACTTTTAAAAATCTTTACTACAGATTCTGTTTATTTGCTGGACCATTTTTATCTTGTGTCCATTGTATGTACATTTATTAAAGGAAGCATCTCTTACGTAAGTAAAGGCAGCATATCTAAATAAAGACAAATGTTTGTGATAATATCCTTGTATGGACATGATATTGCGCTGCTTGTAAAAAACGAGATTTTCTTACAAGTAATCGTCTGTGATTTATTTCTAACAGACTAAATTGTATACCTTACAGTTGGCTTTGCGAAGCACCGGGAACATCGCGTGGTCCTTCGAGCCGATGGTCAAAAACTTACCAAACCATCTTTAATCGATCCACGACTGAAAAACATCGACTAACACTTAAATGAGCGGGCGTTCGGTGCAACAACACTTAAGAATCAGAAACATCGAGACAAGCACATCGATATGAAAATCAGCGCATGCCCTGACGTGCATATGATGGGAAGCATGCAAGCTCACACTGACCGATTAGTTTCAAACGAACATACACACAAGGAAACATTTAACCTACGGAGTAATTACATCAACGCAAACCAAACCCGGGACGTGAACGGTGAAAGTAAAGGGTCAGCGTCGTAAGACGAAAACGGGATAAAAGTTAGAACGGATAAACAGTTGTAAGTATAGAGTACAGTAATTACAGTATAAACAAAACTGTAAGGACAACGTAAAGAACAAACGATAAGGAACAGGCTTTGTTTCAAATCTTACAGCTTGATCGGTAGATGTCTTGCTGTAGGGCACCGGAATCAAGCGTTCTTGTAACTCGCCACCTATGACCTTCCGTGTGCAATGGGGATTCATGGAAAAGAAAATAAAAACAAGAATATGAAGTAAAAGATCACGACACGAAGGAAGGCGTGCCCGCGGAGCGGCCACGGAGCTCCCCCGACGCTATTCCACACAATTTTGAATTTTATTGAGCATTGAATGTCAAAGGAGATGTGCTTTTTTCCTTTCGAAAACTTTTCAATAGGTCTAAGAAGCAAGTGTAAAATTCAAAAGATTCTTCACGCGAAAAACTGAACAAGTAAATTTTGAGTAATTAACCACCATAGAGTGTCAAATTATGGTACACGTTTCACATCTCCTTTGCCATACTCTCGTCGTACGGTGAATTTAACAACAATGCCACCTCTGATAATTTTGAAACAAAAACCAATGCACTTTTAAATGTTCGACTCTCGAAAACAGTAAAAAACGAATTGAACTTCATTTATAAAGATTGATCACAACTATTTGTAGAATGTGTAGCTTGGAATTTTTTATTGGAGCCGTAAAATTGATATTTATTGTAGAATAGCGTCGGATTGGCAGTGGAAATTCTGAACAGAGTGTTTAGAAGGTATTACTGAGGGACAGTCGAAGCAGTGCGCCTCGCGAAGCAATGGATAGATTTTAGAAAGAAGAGAAACAAAAAATAGAGTAACATAAATTAGATAACGCGGGGACCTCCTAATTATAAAAAGCACATTCATGGATTGTGCACTTATAACTATTAATTTTTATTTTACATAATTCCATCCAGGGCTCCGTGACAACAATTTTATGAATGTGAACGTCATAAAAAAACTAAAAAATAATAAAAAAAAACTTAATTATAAACATGGATCGTAAACTGTACATAGAGCAATGCCACTAAAGTATCTTTCAGTAGCTTGAGTTTGAAGCGTATGTAACATCGAGTCCAACTCTTCATGAATCATAACACCATTTCTGTGCGTGTGTGTGTTCGTGTATGTGTGTCCGAGCTGCGCACGCGCAGCCCTTGTGTTGTCCAGTTTCGAATCTCCATGCCATACGATCTAATGAAGCACATTTATATTTTCAACGTAGTTGCTCACATACCAGATACGTTTAATCGGAAAAATTTTAACTACCATCGACAAAAGCTCTACATCTTAAACGACTACACTTAACATCTACATACGTATTTTTAAGTTTAAATTTTTTCTCGTACGCTACTGAACAGAGTGAATTACAACATCATAGGCAAATTTTTATTCAAAGCGTTTACTAAGCATTACAAAATTGGATCTAAGAAACTGCTATGGCGTTGAAGTTTTACTAAGACCGTTGAGACTTCAAAGGGTAGATTGAAAGGTCCAAAGTCTTGATAAATCTTCACGCTACCAACACTGTCTAGAACAACAATAGCGTGATGTGACGTCAACTGCCGGTCGGCTACAGCTACGTGCTAGTATGGCGGTCATGTGGAAGCGAAGCGCGCTAACATCGATACCGTACGACAAACATGGCCGCCGCTCGGCCGCCATCAAACATTTGACATCGACACAAACATCTCTCATTTCAGTTACCTTTTAGTGCAGCGCTCCGGTACGGTTGTGTGAAATAAAAGTTACTTTGGAATATAGGTACTTTATTACTAAATTTTAATAAGACAAGAAGCTTCAATTAACCCATAACAGACAGTATTTCATACCAATAGGCTGTATTAGCAAATCATGCTTCGATTTTTGGTTAATTTGTGTTTTTACTATTTAATTTAAAGTCTAACGCGGTGTTCTACTGCAAGCATAGTTTCGATAAATTATTTCCGTACGATTATTCCATGGTGTACACCAAAACACGATTTAATATATTAATTTTAGAATAATATTTCGTTATCTATTCCTTAAGACCTATTTAGCAGGCAATGATTAAGTTTCACTACACGAAGTGCATTTAATGATAAACTTTAGGAATCATTATTAATATAAACACTATACTTGTAAATAACATAGAAACATATTTAAATATCGATATATCTCACGTTGCATACGTACAAATGATATTTAAATTTGCTTGTAGAATGCTTAATGTACAAGTGGGGTTAAAGAAAAGAAAAGAAAAGTTAGAGAAAAGAAAAAGATTGGAAGACAGGTATAGAAGTACAGAGTAGTGTCGTGTGGTGTGCTCTGGTTCAAGATATATTGTACTAGACTAAATATCTAATACTTATTGATCTGTATCTAAAACATGCATTATATTGACATAGAAGAACATTTTATAAACTGTCATATTCATGCAAAAAGAAATGAGAAAGAGACAGAAAGTTTAGATGCAAACAAATAACAGTAAATAGTTTAAAAACTGATTTTACTAAATAAAACGAAACAGATAAATCTACTATAGAACACATACTCAACAGAGGCCTTCAGAGAATGTAACTTATTATTAGCGATAAGCAAAATCAAAAGTTCAATGTTTTGTTTTGGGCATGACATAAGTGTCAAATTTTTGACACATGTCACTCCGCGCTTTTTGTCGTTTCTGAACTTCGTAATCGCTAAAAACGCGAACATAGTCTAGGCCTCGAGTGGTATCGAACACATACTATCCACTAACGAACAGACAACTCGACAACACGAAGCATTCCTCACAAACACAAGATACAAGCAAATTTAATTATCGTCTTCCCTCGAAACGTTTAAAAGCACTTGCTAGCACATTTTTGTGATTTTTTTTATAAAAATGGCACATTAATTATAATATTTTCTTTATAAAACTTTTTACTTCGTACAACATACAACAAAGTTACATTTCCTATCAAAAGAGAGAGACAGAAGATTCATGAATATTTACAGAAAAAGTAACTGTCATAATATCACTGGTAAAAAAATAAATTAACGTGAAAATGGCTTTTTTATAATCTCAATTATAAAAAAGAATATTTCGTCACGATATAGCTATAAATAGTCAATCTAAAACGGTGCACCATAGTTACATTAAAACTATTAAATATTCTGCATCGTCTAACATTCCTCTTACGCTAATAGTTTTAAACAATTCACCTTACGCTATCTACTACATTTACACTTTGACTTTCTGAAAATGCTTTTTTATCGAAAACGCTATTTATTATTTTAAGAAATTTTTAAATAGTAATATAATGGCAGTAGGAATAAACACATATAAAGGCAATTTAAATATCGAAGCTGTGTTTCTATACGCGTCGTTTAAATATTTAGTACCACACAACGCACTGTACGTTTCGTTAGCCAGGCGGATACGAACGGCCTGTTAGGGAATGTTTTTGGTATCCTTTAGTTTTAAGTCGGTTTAGTCATCGCTCTGATGCGAGACGGGGCTGAGCGCCGGTATGGAGCTGCCGCCAGATTGCACGCTGATCCGTCGGTGCTCCGCCAAATAATTATTGACAAAAATCCTTCGGCCGGCCAATATGTCCGCCTTTTGCTGCAAAACAACATCATCGGACGTGTCAGACGCCGCGCTAGTGTCGCGTAACCAAACTGCTCAGTGTTGCCAATAACAAAAATTTTGACTGGCGGCGTTCCAAAACTAAATTTTTTTTTTCGTCTTCCGATTCGATTTCGGTCTGAAATATTCGATTCGCAATATTTGGTTTTAGAACACCGCTACTACTAGTGTATTAATAATACGTTAGTAGAAATTCACTAAAAGATTTCGACAGCAGTTTTGTTACTAGCCAGTGCCTATCATAACTAAGGTAGGGGGCATTCACACTAGTTGGTTCGGGGCAATCGAGGGCATCCAGTAGCAAGTACAATATAATAAAAGAAATAATAAATGGGAAAATTACCGTGTGAAAAGCTACTACTACGCAGAAAGTTGAAAAAATCCGGTATGTGAGCTACATCGCGCGTTTTGCGAGTGCGGTTACTGGAGGTACAAAAAAATGAAATATCGGTACAATCCAAATAAATACTTTTATTAAAATGAGCTGTTTTAATAAAACTGGTCGTTTATAATGCCGGTTAAGTATGTTTTATTCATATTAATGTAATCGTTACAAGTAACTCAAAAATAAGTTAAAGATAATGAAATCAACTTATAAAATAAGTACTTACACAACCGAGTCAACGATAAAAAAATAAAATGAAAAAAAATTATAATCTAAAAGCATTTTTAAATTTCAGTAATGATAAGCTAGGTTAGGTTCTTATTTCTATAGTTTTGGTGTAATAGTGGAGATATTATTATATATTAATGCGCGTTTTATAAATTTTCGTAAACTGCTTAAAACTATGTATATATTTAGAAGTTTGGTAGTTACTGTGATATGCATAAATATGTAGCTTCGTTCGAGGTATCGACAACCAAGTACTAGTAGGTGCGGATAAAAACATTATCAGAAAATCCTTTCACTGAGACACTGATAATACAAAACATTTAACAAAATAATTGCCTCTTGCAAACTAAAATAAATGTTATCAGTAGGCTACATACCAAACATCTAATTTAAAATAAAAAAATACAATTGTGCATACTCACATCTGTATACATGCAAAACGCTGTAACATAAGCATGATCACACTTTAAATGCGAAGCGAAGTAATAAAAAAATTACAAAAAAAAGAGAACAACATTTGTACCAAACAAATTTTAATAACATCTCTTCAATAGATACTCTGTACTTACAATCTAAGTGCGTCGGCCGCCATTTTGTGGACATAATCACATCACAAAATGGCCGCTCGATTGTGTACACCTGTGGGGTGTGCGTCAGTTTCGAAAGGTCTAAAGACGTCGGTCGTCGCGCTAATCGCCTGTTACGTGGACGGTAAGGTTGGGCGAGTATGTACCGAAGACTTAAGTGAACGTGCAATAACGAGCTCCATGCGTCTACTGTTTACTGTACTGTACTGAACGGTTACTGTACTAATTGTACTGGGTTGTACCTACGTCACTCAGTCCCGCCGGCTCGCTCGACGCAACGGTACCGCCTACTCGACTCAGACCTACACTTACCGTTAACATCTGAAATAGAGCGGTTTCTCTACAATCTGGGCGGCCCCCACCATAACTATGTGTGTCAAAGAAAATGCTATGGAATTTGCTTCAAAATTTATTATATCGTACATCGTTTCTCGTAACATTCGCATAACCAAGTCGTTTTGTTCGTTTGTAGCGCTTCTTACGTCCTATGTGTCTCATACGTACTAAAGTTCAGGAAGGCGCAACAAGTAGGTCTGTTATAACTAGGTAAATATAATCTCTACGTAGACATAGGATCTGGTCGACACGACGTCAGCTATTATAATTACAGTAGAATATAATTGTATCTGTTTCAGGTAAGAAACGGGTAAAGTGGTCCCAATGTTGACTATGAAACAAACCGTGAAGCTACTGAACATATCGTCCGTCGCTTACCAGGAAACATACTTGTCTAGGCTCCTACCTACTTACAGATATAAGCTACTTTAGTGAGATTTGAAAAATATTGAAAATCCTATCTCAGTAAAACGTTAAAGTTAAAATTACATCTCTTGCTACAACTTTATTCGAAGAAGTCATTTATAACAGCTATACAAAATATCACTGCTCGATATACATATAAAGACGTTCGAGAAAATTTCTAACTTATTTACAAATAAGTCCGTCACTAGACAGCGGTGTTCGTTAGATTTGTGAACGCGTGACAGACCGACGGGGGATAAAATTCTGGTAGGTACCGGGCGCGATAAGTTCGCCTTAGCTATCTAAACTCTGTTCCCAGGCGCATCGACGGTACATACAGGAAGGTACAGGCACGATTCGGTGCGCGTCCTAACGTCCGCTACGTACTTATTGCTATCGGCTACCTAGCTCTAAACTTCAACACTTAATAAAAAACCTTAACGCACTAACAAGTTAAGAGCCGCGCGGGCGGTCGCGGGTTAGGTAAAGTTAAGTACGTTCAACAAACAAAAGTTCGAACAACAAAACAAAGTCGTCGTGCGTAGTGAGGGGCGTGTGGGGTGGGGCGGTGCGGGCGGCTCAGAATATGGTGGTTTCGGTTCGGGGCGCGGGGGGCGCGTCGTCCGCGTCTATGTAGGCGATGTCCTGGGGCGGCGCCCGGAGCCGCGAGCGGAGCCCCGCCGCACTGTGCGCAGACAGGCGCTCCTCGAGGTCCTCCAGCGTCGATTTGAACGCGCGCACCACGCGCAGCTGCAACCAACACAACCCTCCAGTCCGCTACCCTACCTACACCCTCGCTGCTCCGCCGCGATACCTCGCCACCGATGTACGAGTGTGGTGTGGATGTTCTCTGTCGACGTTTGACTGTATTCAGAGTTACCGCGGGTGGGCATGCAGCTACGGAGACCCGATCCGCGTGGCTACTGGTGACCGGTGCCGGATGCGTGGACGCCATGCTCGCAGTAAACAAAAACTACTAAAAAAGGTGTGCGAGCGAAAATAGGAGATCGAACACTCGGGTGGCCTCGATGAAGAGAAGTCTAGATGACGCATAACAAAGCGGAGGACGATGAGGGGAGGTGCCGGGTCCGAAGACCGATGTCGAGGGCGAGTCCGGGAGGGGTGCGGGCGGAGCTACAGCCGGAGACGTGGGGAGATGCATACAGACGAGAAAACAGAACTATTGGAACGCTCCCGGTAAGCCGCCGACCCTGGACCGCTTCGCAATGGACTCGCTGTCAGTTTCCAATTACAACAATTCACAACCGTCTGTACAACGTCCATTGCCCTCTGAGAAGAGCGCGTCTTCCGGACGTTGAATTTCAACCATAAAAAACTATCTATGTACACAAACTGTTAACTGTGATCACTCTGCGTGTTGTACAACGGAAACTGAATAACATCGCGGTATCGGTCGTAAAAAGAAAATTGAAGCCACGAAAAAAAAATAGAAAGGCAAGCGTCCACCTCGTTTGGGGGGATCGTAAATAAAAAAATAAACCACAACAGCAATGGAAACATCAAATCGCAAGTGACGTTCGTGACGGCGCGGTTTGTATTGCGAAGGGTGCGGCCGGTAGTCGTGACTTGCCGCGAGCGTCAGTGGCTAGGGTTACCAACTCAACATTTTTATAGTCCGGACAATTGGCTGGATATTAAAAAACCATACATTTAAAAAACTAATCCGGATATTTTAGTTGTAAAATAAAAGAAAAATCTTTTTTAACACAATATTCAAGTTTCAAGGTAATTATTTACTTTTGCGACGACACCGGTCATATTTTTATAGTTCGACAAAGGTGTGTTAGCGTTTGGCATTAACATTTACATTTTAATCAGCTTTAATATCCGAAAAAAAACAAAAGCCCAAAGCAAAGTCATGTCCGGACTGGTAACCCTATGAGTGAGGGAGCTACGCGCTACGCGCTAGGGCGCTAGGGCCCGCTAGGGGAGAGTACCGGGGAGTACCGGGGGGTACCGGAGAGTACCGTGAGCGTCCGTCGCACGCCGCCGCTGCCGCCGCACTACACCTCTGTCTCCAGCACCGGCCGCGGCTGCCAACAACATCTCTCTACGACGCGCGGCTCGCCCCATTCGACACCGTCCTATCGCGTCACCCACAACCCTGGCTTTACAACCGCTCGGAGAGATATGGGCCTCACGGATTTTGTTTTCCAGTGTCCTTTTTATCGATATCGATTATCGATATTCGTTTATCATGTCGAGATGATGGGCTGTCCATAAAATATGTTGTTACCCTATTCCAAGTAAATGTTCGATGACAATCCCATCTGTTTATTGGTGATGTCCTTATCATGTTTATTGATTGATTTATTATCAGTGTAAAGTTTTGTTCAAATAATTTCATATAAATCTGATAGTAATTGAATGGATAATTTGATAGGATTATAAAAAGTTCTTAAGTATAATTGAATTCTTACAAAATTTTTTAAATATTTTTTTTTATAATTTATGTTTTATTTGTTACCTATGTATATCAAAATTGTTCGTGATTGGATTTTATGAACAGCCTCATATAATCGATATAACAGCATTTATTCAATCATCTTTAACTCGAATGTATCGATGAAACAGAATCGAAGGTATCAGAGTCGGTATATGAATGATTCCGGTACAAACTGTACCTATATTTATTGCGAATGTACTGTTGTTAATATAATGTACGATATATCTATACGACACAGTACGTAATATTAGAGTATATTAATGTTAGAGATGTAGGTATGTTTATGATATTGTATTGTGATATCAGATATACCCCAGATTCTGAATCACGTCAACCGCGTTCGATTTATTGTTTTATCGAGTATGTTCGACATTTGATCCTATGACGTCATCTTTATCTACC
>DWJQ01000742.1:0-12914 GCA_018248915.1 Hesperia meskei straton
GAAAGTTTGTACTAAAATTCTCTTTCGCGATATAAATGAATTCCACGCGGGCGAAGCCGCGGGCAGAAGCTAGTATAAATATGTTTCTCATTCTCGTATGTAACACAAACGAAAGGATTAGACGCTGAGAGATAATCCACGGAATATGGTAAGAGCTTTTAACATAATTAGATCTAAATACCTATCTTATTTTGATAAATTATAAATAGTAGTAATACTTAGTTTGAGTTTTCAGGGATTCCATCATCAGACAATGAGACCATCTAACCAGTACATTTTTTTACACAAAATAAATGGTTTGAAAATGGTAAAGACTTCGCTATACACAGTTATCTACTTCAAAAATATTATAGGCGTCGAACAATGCACCTATTCCATTTTTAATGTCGGCAAATTTTTTGCAAACTATACTGTATTACTCTACTATTAAGTACAACATTATGTTTAGATTGAGTCAATGAACAACGATTGAGTCAATGGAGCCACAAATAGGGGTGAGTTTTCTATACCGTGCCTATACGGCGCAATTCGAATATCTAGTGTAGCCTGTGACCTGTGACGTCACAGTAATAGACGCGAGGCTCTCAGTTCAACCATATACCCTTGCAATAAGTCATTCAATAAAGTGTGAATAATAAAAAAAATAATAAAGTTGTTTGCGTCTCGCTCCATTGGATACAAATATCGGTCCCCCTTGTTTTTGCCGGACGCAATCCATTTCTCCTATTGACGGCCATTCATCTATCAGTGATGTATGGACCTCCTAACAGATATAGGACGGTGAAATAGGACGTGTTAATTGTGTTGAAGAAAGATTGTTTCGTCAAGGGAACGCGGTCCAATTCATAAATCAAGGTTTTTGGGTTCGCAGTGACGTGTATAAACTGAATGAATGTGCCCTGAATTTCATAAAACATTTGCACACGACCAATGGCTTGGCAAACGTTACTTTTATGACAAAAAATGTATGTTTAGGCCGTTATGTGAAATAAAAAATAAGTGAAACGTATAAATGATCGCCTGAAATACGTTATTTGCATTTCTGAATCTTTTTGTTCATATGAAACACTGGAATAGGTTGCGTCAAGCGTTTAAATCGCTTTTGACGTAATTTTTGTATTTTAAATTTTCTTACAAAATCTTCGTTTTATACTATTTTAACCAATTCTTTAAAATATTCCGTCTTTATTTGATTAAAAAACTTCTTCCTAGAAATGTTTAATTAAGAACAACATCTTTTGCATCAGAAATGAAGATTCAGGCGCCGCGAAATTCATATTTTAATAATGTAAACGAACAGCTTTTTAGCGCTAGTGAAATTCTGGTAATTTAGAAAAAAAATGCAACCATTTAAACACAAAAAAGTTCTGCCTTCTCCAAATTATATTCTTAAATTTGTTCCACCAGAATTTCTTTAGAATAGTTTAAAAAATTCTCATGTAAGAATAAATTTAAAAAGAACATCTCCAAGTTGACATTTAAATTATTCCTTAACGAATATGTCTGGAACGTAAATCCCATTCACTCCAGAAATCTTAAATTTAACTCCACCCATTCTGACAAAACTGGTTCAGATAATAATAAGCTCGTTTCGTACACAAGGAACAGCTTCCATTACAATGCCTTTATTAATGAAAAGTGTGTCATAGCGCAAAGAGCACTTGAAAAAGTTCAAATTTGCACAATACGGGTATATGGGACAAGCCAAATGAATGTCGATCAGAACAAGCTATGGCAAGCGTTCCAAGTAATTTCCGCATGAAAAAATTTCACAATCGAACAGAAAAAAATAATGTTTTACAATTCTGTAGGTACATTTGAATAAAATATTGTATTGTACACTATGTTAATGTACCAATTTACTCGACGTGAGTTTTTTACAGATGAATAGGTATAGATCGATATGAATAGTGTATCAATGTAAAAGGGATTTTTTATGCTCCTCTGAATAATTGGGATTAGTTTTGTGTTTTGTATTTTAAAGCGTTGCCTTTATTTTTGGAGGACTGCGCTTTTCAAATGTCTAAATGTTAATTTTAACAATAATATGTCAACAAATCTGTAATTTTTTGTGATAATAAAAGAACTCAATGAATATTTATTTCATACTCGTCAAAGTTTAGCTAATATTTGTGAAAGGCTTCGGCCTTTATTAGAAATAAGGATGAAATAATATCCTGTCGGCTTGACGCTAGTCAATACTCAGTCAATGGGTAACCGACTAGACATGTCTGGACCGCAGCGATATTTGAAATCGTTGAATCAGCAAGATTGAATTTTTCATCATAAATGATGGACCTGTCTGGCTGTCTATCAATTTATCTATCTCTCTATCCACCTCTTCAGTTATTACTTCACGTCCGGTACTCGATAACGTTGAATGTACTTGAAAATGTAGCGAGTGCCATCACTCAGCTATTACGATGATAGCGTCAATCAAATTCAATCAAAAGTCCCTTATGCAGGTGTCCCACCGCTGGCGAGTCGGCGAGTGAATCCCGGCTATTTACTCGCTCAAGACACGTATAAAAAGATATGACATTCCGTGTAAATAAAACAGACGCATATTCTGTCGGCGAATACTCGCTTATTGAGACCGGCTGGCGTATAATACTCGCTCGATTAAGCATTTTTTTTTGTTCACACGGAACGTCATGTTTAAGTCCCTTTCTTCGGTGAGAAAATAGCCCATAGCTACTCGCTGCTCGCCGGTGGTTGGACACCTGCCTTACACTGCTCCCTATCTGCTGTCGTTGGAGTACTTCCGATTTCGACCCCCCGTTGCACTTTAAAGTACTTGTAATGGACGGTCTTGTGCCTCACTTCATCACTGTGAAGTGTTCCGGATTCGATATCCGATAGAAAAGCACGCACGGGTTTTTTTATTAGGTATAATATTTGTAATAATTTACAGTACGTATTATAGAAGAATATAAAAGAATACAGACTGAGTAATGGTTAACAACATTTGCTAGGTATCGTTTCTCTCTTAAAAGTGTAGTTTAATATCCCCCTCGTCATCTCAATTCATCATTTCCCATTATTGAGCACGGGTCTTTTCTCAGAAGAGAAGGTTAAGGCCATAGTCCACCACGCTGGCCAATTGCGGATTGGCAAACATGGCACACTTTTGAATTTTAATATCCAATATTTTTTGCCATACACGTCAATATTGTGTAGAACAGGATCACGCAATATCAACACAAATTCTTGACTACAAGAGAATGGGACCTTATAATGAGCGGCTAAATGGTCGAAAATAATTTAACTTTACACGTTTACCCATTAGTTAACAAACTAACCAACTAACATTCTAACACCATCCACTAATTGGACTAACCACCCTAGTCCCTAAATTGGGTCTTGTTCTAAGTCGGTCACAATTGCCATGGGCGGCAGCGGAAGGGTGGTGCTGCATGCTCGTTTGCTACCTTAATTCAATAAAAAAAAAAGTTTAATCAACATAAAAGCTTCCAACTTTGCTGAGACATGGGGCAAAAATATCTTACGAGACCTAACGATCCCTTTCCACTCATTAGAGGAATGGTTATAATGTGTTGATTTTAGGCTTGAAAATTTTAATAGGATAATAATTATATTTCGTTCCTGTAGTTTGAATATCCCAACTTGCGTGTTAAACTGATATTTAAGGAAAGTTATGTTTTAGTATTTGAGCTACATTAACATAAACAATATTATCTAAAAGGTACTTTTCTGATTAAATAGAGTAGGTAATTAACTTTTCTGAAGCCCGAAACGAGCCGTTACGTAAACTTGTGTTTCGGTTCATAACTACATATTATGTCAGGGGCAATCAAATATTGTGGAGATTTATATTTTATTGTTCAGATAATAATACGTCAAGAACATAAATTCTATTTATAGAATAGAATTTATTAAAATTTAGTACAATTATTATAGATGTAAACTAGCCGACCCGGCAAATGTTTTTTTCTAAAAAAAATGTTGAGAGTAAACAACCCTTGTCATTTAGGGGTATGAAAGATAGATAGTAGCCGATTCTTATTAGACCTACTGAATGTGCATATAAAATTTGGTAAAAATCGGTAAAGCCGTTTCGGAGAAGTAATGTAACTAACATTGTGACACGAGAATTTTATATACTTACTAGAAGAACTAAAAATTACCTTAAGCACGCGATACAATACTCGTGCTAAGCACGTATACATATAATGTACCTACTAGCTTTTGCCTGCAGGCTTCGCCCGCGTGGAATTCGTTTAAGCTTCACCCCCTATTTCACCCCTTTCGGAATAGAATTTCCAAAAATGTCTGTAGATGAGCGAGCACACACCATGAGCTTCCCCGTTAGTTAATTGATCAGGAAGTAATATAAAAACTCGATTATATTCTATGCACTATGACAATAAAAATTAATTATGAAAGTTTTATTTTTCTTCAAGTTTCCCATCTCCGTATCTTCGTATCTGCAATCGCTGAATACGTCAGAACTTTCTCAAGTTAATTAAAGTTTCAGCTATGAAAGTCTATTGCTCATTTTATTTCACTCGCCTAGTTTCTGAGATCGTTTGGCACAAGTGACAGAGCTTCAAGATTACGCTATACTTTTATGAGAACAATTTCATACGGAATTTTGTTTTTAATTTACAAAAACTATCGCAGCACAGATTTGTAATTATATTTTGTAAGGTGCCTACCCCATTTTTACTGAATTTCGTCAAATACACCAAACGGAAATGTGATCAAACTAGCTTCCGTCTGCGGCTTCGCCCGCGTGAAACAATCGGAGAAGGTGAATGGGAGGTGCTCCCCAAGGGACATACATACATACATGGCAAATTTCAATATGAAAAAAGTAGTCTATGAGTGACTCTGGGTCTTCAGCTATTTTCATTCTGAATGCCATCAAAATCGGACAGGTGGCCGAGACCGTTAACCGTGAAAGGGTTACGGATAGACAGACGAACTTTCGCATTTATAAGTTAGGATGGATTAATTGATTTGATTTAAGAAAGATATTAAAATCTTATGCTTACTTGTACGGTAAGTTGGGGTAAATTCTGTTCAATTAAATAAAATAGAATTGGGAACTCTAGGTAGGGGAACAGATTAAAAACTTATCCGTAACTTATAAGAGGAGAGAAGGTTAGAGCCAGGTCTATCATCGGAAACGGATAATACCCGTAGCATAATTACAAGAACATAATATGTTTCCGAGGAATAAAAGATTGTAAGTTACATAAATTAAAGGTTCTCTAAAAAGATTTCAATTCGTTGTAATTTTATCATTTATTGCAACAAATTTATATTTTGCGGCAACAGTACCTACAAAAAATGGTACTAATAAAACATTTAGATCAATTGACAAAGGTATAGAATACCTGAAATGAGTAAAAATTCATTCGGATGCGGGTAAAACGACATATTGTTACCGAAGTGAAGCGAGTTCGGTTCAGTAATACCTAACTTACTAATATCTCGACAGAACTTCTATAGTAACTTCCGCGTCTACATGTGGAACTGTTTCCGCGGTAATAAACTAACTTTCTGAGATACAAAGTATTGTAGATTTTGTCCTTTAATAGGTATGACATTTTATATTTGTATGTTTCTTTCTATAGCACGCCCTACAAACCAAATGGTTGGACGGAATTTCACATGATAAGTAGTATAACTTTTAACAAAATAGAACCGACTTTAATGCCGAAAAATAAAAATCGGTTCAGTTAAACGCGGTTAATATTCCTAAATCTTTTTCCTAAGTCTGATGAACACGATGCTGAAAACCGCATCAAAATTGGTTTAACCAAACGCGAGATAATCGCGCACAAATATACATACATACAGGTCAACCTGAGAACTTCCTTTTTTGGAGTCGGTTAAAAATTCATCAGGATTGAATAACCCGTGGTATTTACATAGGCTACATGTTTAAAATGGCGCCCGTAAAACTGAGGGGATAGGTTTGTTTATTTACCTTAGAAATAGCAGTGACAAATGAAAGATCGCAAAAATACGATTCATGTTTTATTAGTTATTAATATTAATTGTTAATCGTTACAACTTTTATGTTAGAGAACTCCAATATGAATTCATTAACTGTTATCTTTAAAGCGATTACAACCGGGAGCAACAAATGAACGCTGGAAGCAAAAAAATCCCGATCAAAGTTAAGTAAATTTACAAAATAAACCAACAAATTTTACCGCTGACCGAAGACCGAAGCAAATTTAACCAAGGTTAAGTCTTTGTATATATTTAAAACTTTTCATTTCATCGTAACGAAAGAATAGAAAAAAAAAACACTGGTTAGAAACTCATTCATACCTGCAGTAGGTCATCTAAAAACAGAGACACATCTCGCATGTTTTCGAGAGGTGTGACAAACACGCCTCGGGGCGCAGGTAGGTACCTTACAATGTGGATGAATGATGCTAATTTAAAAATTTCCCTTCTACGGCTAAAAATGTAAAAGTGTAAGTCTTAGCTGCAACTCAAAATTTTACATTGAAACTATACTTTAAAGCACTTCTCACATTACGCTATTTATTAGCTACGCGACTGCGACACGATGCGACTAGACGTCATCGTAGACGCGTCGCCTGTCAGTGAAAAGTGTCAGATACATACAAATTTCGGATTGCGCTGCAGTCGCGTAGCTCATAAATAGCGGTGTGGGAGAAGTGCCTAAAACGCTACACAGTTATATCCCCACTTTAAGGGTCCTAGTGTTGTGGTCGCAATGGACCTAACACAAGATAAGAATATGTACCTACCTACTCCAAAACCCAAAACCGAAATTTAAAATCATAATTTAAAATTTCCGCCTCGCTAGTACTCGAACCCAGGACCATTCGATCGACAGGATCGGCAAGGTTCTATATTCAAATTCATAATTGTTATGTTTTCAATCTAATTATGTCCGAAAGAATAGCGCCAATAATATAATTATTAAATTACCTCGTACAAAAGAACTGCTGGAAATCTTAAACATGGAAAGTGGAACCCTCTTTCATCCAAGGTAGGACTTAAGAGTCTTAAGTTACGTCCCGTGTTGGGACGCAGCGAACCGAACAACCCTTCTCTACCAGCCAGTTAATCTCGTAATCTTACATTCCAGATTCTTTGTTAGCCTGTTTAATACAAACTTTTAGAGCAATAGTGACATGTTTTGATGTTTTTTAAGTTGTCGTTTTGTTTAGTGCGTAAGCTATGTTAATTAATTAAGTAATTTTTACATTTAATTACATATAATTTTTTTAACTTTTCATATTCATTTTTAATCGTTTCTTCGTTTCGGAAAACCTGTTCCTCAGATGACGCCATGAAATTATTTTGCGAATTAGCGTAACTTTTTTATAAAGTGACTAAACAACAAGTAGGTAAATGTTTTGTAAAGCTTACAATAAATTAGTAAAAATTACACCCGGATAAGAGGAGCCGTTTGTACTTTCTCCTAATATAATAATTATCGAACCAATTTTTTTTTTGTTTCTGGTTGTTTCTGGTAATTTTGCGTCAATCGAAGCACTCAATAAGTCTTGTAAATCTTCAATGCACATACCGCGATTAGTTACAAATTGATTACATGTTCAGATAAGGTCATAATAAAATTTGAGTAGGTAACTGGATTAAATAAGGTAAACTTTGGTAGAAAAATAACTTGAGTTATGATTAAAACAAGTAAATGTTTGGAATCTGGGGCAAAAATAATTATAGACTTAATGCTGGGAACGAGGCAACGTACATAATTTTGTGATATTGAATTCATTTGTTGACGAGGTGGAACAATTTTAGATTTTTATTCTGGGTCTGGGTTTAGGTAGGTATGTGCTTGTTTTTGTATGTGTAATGTGCATTGTCTATAGCACACATGACATAATTATCCTAGAATAGGGCTATGAGTGTAGGTGCATAGGGCTATGAGAGTAGATTTTCGGCCATCTGAAAACTATAGACAACTTGTAGGTATGCACCTATGGGAAACGTATATTATAGATGTCTATGCGTAATTCTTCTGTTTAGTTCTCTTGACAAAGTTACAAAAATAAGTTATGTACCGCTGTCTCTCACTCCATGTTCTAAGGTTATTTGGAAGAGATTGCTTAACGTTCTTAACCTACAATAAGGGGTTCTAAATACATAAATAAGAATAAATGTCATAAAATCCAGCTAAAAACTAAACTGAGATAACAGAAAAAGAAGAGTGAATAGAGTTTATCTAAGTAAGTGCCCTTTACATATGGGTTTTCATCACCATTCGCTACTTACCATTAGATAGGTTCGTCGTCAAGCACTACCATATACAAAGTAATAAAAGATGTTCAATCGAAATTGGTATGAAAATAAGTTCGACGTTTGCCGAAGTCTCGCTACGCAAGATTTTCGCTTACACAGAAAAAACGCGTGTGCCCTATCTTAAGTGTTTTATGGATTTAAGGAATGCGGGTAGACGGTTTGTTGTTAAAAATTAGGGACCGACCGAACGTTTTCGCTATTTTCGGCCAAAAGTTTTGGTTTCGACCGAAAAAGCCGAAACTTTCGACGCACCGATTCTCGAGTGTTCGTGGCGTTAAGTTTCTACTGGACACTATTAAAAATTTACTTACTCCTGGGACATGTTGTATTTGAATCCGGGGCAACAATTCTCTTGCGTCAACTATTTCACTTTTACCCCCAAGGACAAAGACACTTAGTCCCTCAAAGACACTTAGTAGGAGAAATGATAGTGATAGCGGAATGCTTTGAGTGTTGAACTCTCAACCCGTGGGGCCGGGTTCGAATCTTGCACAAATTAGAGGAGCAATTTCCAAAAGTATTTGCTTAAAACAATGCTATAATCACTTCCTTAGGTAAAGGATAACATCGTGAGGAATCTTGCACACCGGTGTTCACTATTAGGTATATCCTCAAAAGGAGATTAATTCTACCAATGTACCAATACGCATTTGGGCAGCATGGAAAAACATGGCCCGTACCCCTCACATTGTGAGAGACTTGTGCCCAGTAGTGGGATAGTTATGTCTAAGCTGTTAAGCCCACGCTTTCTAATAAATATCAGGTCCTATGTACGTAAAGATACACTAAACATATCATATACCTAAATAGGTATAATATGGTATACTTAAATAAGTAGACGTTGCGGATATTTTCACCAGCATGAATTTATTAAATCCTTTCGATAATACAGGATCTTCCTGTTATGAGAGCGCATATAAGATCAAGATTAACCAAGGAATTTGCTTCCGATATACCGAGTTTCCAGAATCAAATTTTAATATAAGTGCACGATTGAGCGCTGACTAAATTGGGAAGTAAGTTTGATCGGAAATGAAACTTATATAACATATTATTAGGTATATTATTTAGTAAAAAAACCAGTTACTAAATGTATTCAACGTTTAAATCATTCCACCATAATTTTCACCAATTTTAAAACGTCCGGTTTACTTGAACAAAAAAATATCATGACAACGATTAAGTTTAGTACTAAATACTACGGTTAGAATTGATTCCAAACTAAAAAAATCTTCAACGGTTAAAAGCGGAGTAATTAAAATTCATGATCAATTACATTGTGTAAACGATTGACAACCAAGGAATTTTCAATGCAATAGGTATAGGGAAGAACGGCTTAAGCTCAAAAATTGGTGCAGTCCTTGCATGCAATAGTTGATCATAAATAACGCTGCATACTCATAGTGCTCATTCATACTGAACACGCGGGCGCGGTGGCGGGCGCGGTCACGAAATATCAAACATATGGCGTATTATCCAAGTGTTCACACTGAACTAGCGGCAAACTGATCGCGAAACTGAGAATATATAATTCCCCCCCCCCCCCCCCCCCCCCCCCGCTCCCGCGTGTTCAGTATGAACAAGCACATAGCCCCGCTCTAGGGTTCCCTGTACTGTGGGTGCTAACGACAACTCATAAGATTATTCAAATTTCTACCTTGTCGAGAATCGAACGGACTCCTTGAACCCTTCAAACGACGATCTGGCATGGTAGCCATATGGATTTTCATGTTAAAGTTTTAATTATAAAAATCCTAGCAATATCAGGCTATTGCAATGCGTTACCATTACCACCAATTTCACGCGTTACAATAATTACACTGGCGTGGTTTAATTACGAAACCTCCGCTGATTAAATAAATAATTACAGGTTACGTCCACTTCGGACCCTCGATAACTAATCCAACCCTTAGTAACAATAAGGTATGATTTGTAGGCTTAATACTACTGGCGCGTAGGTAGCTATAAACTTACCTATTTAGGTTAACTGCTTACAGTAATATATTCCCAATAACGATAGTATTAAGGTCTGTTTCAGAATTATCGTAAGTGTTAAATATGGAGAGCTTGAACCCAGGATAATAGCACTAATTCTACAGCACTTAAGGTCGAAAATAGGCTATGAAATTCGTTAGTACAATACAGCCTATTTGACGGAAATGTCGCCGTTGTATTATCATACGAACATAATTCATTCCAAGGCGATTGTATGGAAAATATCTGAGATAGTTGGTTCACAGCCATTGTGTGGGGTACTGGCGTATCAATTATTTATTGTTTGAAACCCGTTCGTGATTTTGCTTCGCGAGATATAATTATTGCGTTCGCAAATTAGTACCTACCCGCAAATTCTAATTATTGGTACACGATGGAATGAAGGTTGCTATATTGAACAGCCTATTATAATGCAAGAGTATGTTTGTTTGTTTGTGATAGTCTAGGAGCCTAAAATATATTTTTCAATTGTTTTAGACACTCAAGAAACGTTTTGGTTATTTCGTCATTTTGCTACGTGGGCATTCTGATAGTCACCCAAGAAAGGCAGGTAGCCAGCAAGGCTTAGTATTTTAGGCTCGCTTAACACTTCCGTGAAACACTTATTAGATACTTTGTTTTTAGGCGTTTTACAAAGATATCTCCTACGGGTGTAATTTCTGAAATTATTGCTAGTTACCGTTAGCGTACGAAAATCGTCGCTCCGGGAAATCTTCGCCTTACTACCCACACTCGGAAAAATGCTTCGACGGGATTATTTCAATCGGTTCTCAAATAAAAAAAAAGATATTTATATGAATTTAAGCAATCTCATCTTAATATTTTTTGCGGTTTTGGCTTTACATTAATAGTCAATGTCAGTAGCACGATTCTCTGCTTATTATTACATACGATTGAGCATACTACACCACGCTGCTCAAGTTTGGATTGATGAAGGCAACGATATATGTAGGTAGCACAAAAATACATAATATTTCAATTCGAGCCATTAGTTCCAGAGATTAGCCCGCTCAAAGAATCTCTTCAATTTTATTATTGATGTAGTATTTAACATGTAATATAATTATAGTATGTATACTTACGTACGTACATATGAACTAGTATAGATATAAAATAATATAACAATCTATCTTCTACACATAATAAAACTGTAACTAATCCTATGTTTGTGCACGCTAATCTCAGAAACGGCTCAGCGCATTTTTATGAGACTTTCACTGTGAGATATAAGAGGTTGTGAAGCAACAGATAGGCTACTTTTTATCCCGGAGTTTTCGCGTGATCGGGATTAATGTGTGAAAAACTCCTTTACAGGAACGAAGTCGCGGGTACAACTTGTTTCTCATAAATCTATTATGCCCAGTATTATGTTAATTTTAGGAATAAACTGATAATTCTCTAAATTTACATTGCAGTATTTAGCATAACATTGTTTCAATATCTCTATGCGTGTTTAATTTTGATCAATTACTATACACAACGGAGAACATTAATCTCTAATGAATAACTTTGTTGGCAGCCAACAGCTCTTGCCATTTGATGGTGATTACGAAATAGAAATTCCACGTATATTTGTTAATGTTTCGAATTATCATGTTCGTACGCAAATTCTGTTTGATTTTAAGCGGAGTTTATCTTGTTAAGTTTATTAGATTAATTTAGTAGGGACCTTGCAAAGCCAATTTCAACTTTGATTCCTTCTCCAGGGTAGACATTTGAATGACACATATATAAGTGTAACGGAGTAACTTTATATAATGTCCGACCGAAACAGGTTTTTCAGCCGAAATCGAACTTCCGACCTTCCCAGTTCCAGGCTCCCAGTTTCAGCCTTAACCGAAAATATAATTTTGGCCGAAATGAGCCAAAACCAAAATAATTCGATCAAGTCAATTTTATACTCCAATCAAAAGATCAGGCCCCTTATTAGATATGAACTCTTAGTTCCAGACATTTTACGTTCAGTTCAGTGGGTGACAGAGACAGCGCCTTAGAGGTAATAAGGCGCTGTCTCTGTCTCTGTCTCTGTTGTGAACGTGAACTGTCTGGTAAAGAGTTCATAATAAGGCCCCAGTAAGGTGCAAAATTAGCAGGTGAAGCGAGGTTAGACGAGGAGACATGGGGAATAAATCTTTCGAATGTTTTGGCCAGTGACCAACAAATTTTACTGCTCAGCAAGCTATCTACAAAAATGGACATAATTATGAATAATAAAATCAAATGAAGAGGATTTGATGTTGTCTATGTGTCATTGAATACAATGGTTTGCAGGACGATGAATGTGTGTTTTATTTCCCTATATAGGTATATACCTAAATGTTTCTTTTCTGGTTTTTGCGATGTCCGTATGGTGTCGATGCAGAGGAGTATGTTGTGGGATTGTAATTGTGCAGGCTTTTATGAACGAGCAATAACTTAGCTTTGGTAAAATTCTTATTATTATACTAGCTTCCGCCCGCAGGTTTCGCCCGCGTGGAATTCGTTTAAACTTCGCCCCCCCCCCCTATTTCACCCCCTTAGGGGGTGAATTTTGAAAAATGCGGATGCTTAAGTCATAACAATATCTACCTGCATGCCAAATTTCAGCCTGATCCGTCCAGTGGTTTGGGCTGTGCGTTGATAGATCACTATGTCAGTCA